>NJRL01000504.1:154956-169226 GCA_003063815.1 Aphaenogaster rudis
TTTCTACACACACACACTAAAAGAAATTTAAAAAACTAAAGAAAAACATAGAATATTATGAGTGCGCGCAGTATGAACTATTGCTATCACTTATGTTATTTTGCAAAATAATTTATTCACAATATAAAATTAAAATTATTTTATTAGTAAATTTTATAAAAAATCGTCGCAAAAATAACTTTGTCTTTGCTATCTACATTGTATTTTACTTGCAACTATTAATAAAATGGAACAAATAAATTTTTTTGATGTGGTCACATCACATTTTAATAGTGTCACACAGATATATTCTCACACTCTAGTAAGATGTCCAAAAAATTATATTAGTCATTTTCATATCAATCTTCGTATAGCCATAATATTTTACTGTATTACAACTGAAAGTGAGTCTTCGATCGCATCTTGCGAAATTTTTATCGCAAGTGTGTAATATTTCATAGAGTGTGATATTTTGCAACAAGAAAGATATACGATAATTTTTAGTATATTTTTAGCAGTTTTTGAAAGAAATATGTGCATAGTAATATAACAAAAATGAAACAATTATTCGTTAAGCTTTCTAAATAAATTAAATTAAATTAATTTTTCTCGTAAACTAAATCGCTAAATTTATTTAATTCTTTAATTAATTTTATACGCGCGTATATATATACAAATAATATTGAAGATTTAAAGAGATATGAGGGATATTAAAAATATATAATCCGTAAAAGATTTATTTAAAAAAATAAAAAGTTGTTAAAAATTATAAATGTGTAGCAAATCATAATTTGTTATCCTCTATAACGTTCAAATACATAAATACGAATTTTTGAAAGTTTGTATGTAGCGATTCACCTGCATTTCACAAGATGTTGCGCCGCAAAGCACATCCGTACAGTCGTTGCCCGCGTATTAGAAACGTTGTAGTTGCCTTAATTCAAAACATTTAATCCTATCATTTAATGTCTGCATGTGTTTCGGCAGATGTGACAGGAAAAATGGGAAGATTCTTTCTTAGACACCGTAAAAACTTCGCTCACCTGACAGAAATGATCTCGGCGTCTTCTGTCTGCGTATCCGCGCGTTCGCTTTGCATGGTCAACTACCTACCTTAATATAACCCCCACGTATGTGTCCAAGCACGTGAAATGCATCACATTACACAACCGCTCGAAACACGCTGTAATATTCGGCACAAGGTCGCTGGACCGTTTTCGAGCCAGTTTCTTAATAGCGTGACGTGATTTCGCGTATCCGTGAAAAACAGAATCTACCCTGTTGGAACATCAGGAGCACGTGAGCATCCGCAGGTACACGAAAAGTTTGGCGAATATATCCAGGCAGAACTTCGGACCCATGCCAAATTCAATTACCTAGACTTGATAATACGACGAAAATATAGGAATAACATTAATATCGTTTAATATATAATTTTCGCAATCTAAATCTGAAGTAAAGCGCGTGAAAGAATACCGGAAACAATAAAATACTGATACAAATCCAATTATTCGGTTAACAGCTGTGTAATTATCGTCTCTGCTGAATACGAATGAATAATGATACCATGCCAAACAGCGGGAATCATTTCATTAACATGTACACGCAACGGTCAACAATTATTCGCCACTAAACGGACGAAGAAGAGTGGAACAGCGAAAGTTTAAAGACGTAGGTAAATTGTTACGCGTACACAGAAAGAATTTTTTCTTAAAATTTACCCTGAAAATCATGGTAGTCATGGGACAACATGGTATTTCGAAGATTTTTATGCAATTTTCTCTGATTAATATCTACCACAATAAAAAATATTAATATCTACCACAATAAAATATAAAATATATTTGATTAATTTTACTAAAATACATAGTAAAATTTCCATAATTTTAAAATATGTTAAAATCTTATGATTCTTTATTGTTTTAAATTGAATAGATGCCAAGTAGTGCTAAACATGTAAAATATCTTATTATAAATTTTACAATACAGCATAATATTTTCAATCTGACTTAGTCGCTCATGATAATTTTACCATGCAGCATGGTAATTTATTGGCTAAGTTCGATGATTCTCGGTTTTTTTCGTGTCGGGTGTTACAATTTGCTTGGTAATTTTTATTATGTTGTTTATAAAATGTTTTTTTCCATATTTCAGAAATTCCTTTCGTTACCAATAATATTTGACAGATTGCCAAGTTGTTCCAAGCTTATTACCAAACATAGTAAAATTTGTAGTGAATTTTGCGGCAAAATATAACGAAAAATTCTCTCCGTGTACCGATTTGATAATTACTGGCGGATCCAAGATTATCATTTTTGCATGCGTGACAATGCATGTGGTGCAACGAACGTCTACGTTACTCGTACTAACGGATATTGGTAAATTTCCGACGCTCTTCGCTGACATTTCGTACTCAAAACTTGTGCTTCACGGTGATAACACAGCTTCCGCTTGAAATTAGGAACAATCGCCCACAACTGCGACTACAAGTAAATCGCATAATGTAACTGATCGTTATACTAGCCGAAGACGCATAGTGAATATCAATTTGTTCCGCAAGAACCAGAACCTGCTGTTTTTTGCTTTTTTTCTTGTTTTTTTAGAGTCTCATTAGAACATGACCTATGATTATTACTGGGATTATTGCTACCGTGTTCTATATCTCTTTATGACAAATTGTTGGTTTCTTTATAATTAATTTAAACTAACAAACGTTTTTCATGCAAAATATTGTAATACCGTTCTTTTATCGATAATGCTTAAACCGAAAATCATGCAAAACGATGAAAACGCAGCTATTCTTATTTTTTAAGTATTTGATATAAGAACACACACATTTTACGATATACATATTATTATGACAAGCGTCTAATACATTACGATTTCTAAATCAAAGATTTGACGTACAAATAACAAATTGCCAATATAGTAAAGGTATAACAAATAAACGTTACAATTTTACAGTAATTACGTTATAAATTTTACAATAAATTGATCAAAACTTTGTGCGTGAATACAATTAGTATTAAAAATTTATCTAAGTTTACTCCGGTATTTAAACACGTGCTCTCTTTGAGCTTATTAGTCTTAATAGAATTCTTGAGATTTTTTATTACCTTGTTAGACTTTAGATGAAGCGACTATAAAGCAATCATATCTAATTAAGATTCTTCAATGTCGTTAGTTTCCACCGAGATAAATAATTATCGCGACGCAGAAAGTAAAAAAAAGAAGTACATTTTGCATTTACATGAGAGATTAGCGAACGATTTCATACGTGTGACACAATATGTCTGTGCAAAGCTTCGAAAATATTTTACTCTAGTCAAGGCTAAGATCTCTCCAACTGCAGAATGTCGAAAGAGCCGGCAACGCGCCGTTGCTTTTATCCAAATCGAGGACATTAAAACACTTGAGAATTGCAAATAATTATTTTCGAGTTGTTAATGGTAACGAGGTTTTCGCCCAGCGTTATCCTTGAAATATTATCTAAGATTTGCCCTCTTTGCATATCAGTTGTTCAATCTATGCAACGAATGATTTAGTCGGAATATTATATAAAACATCTACAATCTGAGATTTCAATTAAATGTGTTTATCACATTTATTTAAAAATATTCCTCCTGAAGGCGTACGCGAATACATGCATTATTTTTCCATGTAAACAAAAATGTAATTTTAGCCAAAAAGTTGCTTAAAGAAAAGTGTACATTTAAATAAATCATGATAATAAAACAATAATTATTGCGCACTGTCTACAGCGCTAAACTCTTAATTGCCTTTAATGTTTTATTATTTGACCTTATCGAGAGTCAATTATATCATTTTATTATTTAAATAAGTTATTTATAGCTCCATGTTTCTCTCTAAATCATCTAATTTATTTTCCGACAAACCGCAAAAACACATTCTCTTCATAAATAAGCAAAATACAAGGTTAGCAATGGGACGTCTTATTGTGGAAACAATATTAACCGAAAAACGTGCTTTCACGTCGGACAAGAAGCCGGGTGCAATTTTTATGTTTCGCTAATCGGCGCGTCGATACGCGCGTAAAACGTTAGAGCGACGAATTAGAAAACTGCAGCGCGCCTCACACAATTAAGTTCCCAAAAGTGGTGTCGGCAAAGAAAGCGGAGCTACGACAGCGACGTACGATAAATAGTTTTACAGCGCGGTTGTGTGTTGATTACACCTGGCTTCATTCCGCGGCCGAGGACAAAACCGTCCGGAGCGATTAACTTCGATCATAAATTTCGGGGGGGAAAGACAGGTGCACGATATTGCGAATCGCTTCGTTATCTACTTTCTTTGTGAAAAGAGAAATGTGTACTGCGATCGGACCGTCAGATTTTTTTTGCGTTTCCACCGAAGAGAAATGCTTAACACGGAAACTCGGGGAGGAATGTGGGGTATTATGCGGGGGGATAGGATTAAAATAAGCGAGAAATGTATAATATTTTTTTTATTCAGGTTAATAAACATTTCATTCAGATTAATGAACATGGAACAGCAGCGTACGATCTTACGCCATATGGCAACCTGGTGTCGTTATTACGATACGATTTCGCCTATATGCCAGATCGAAGTGAGAAATTCGTACCATGACACGTTATCAAGTCACTCGGAATAACGAAACCAAGATAAATGCGATTTAAATATTCTTCGATGATAAACCTGATCATCGTTATACAAAGTAGTAAAACGTATCCTTCTCCTTTCCTTCCTCTTTCTCTTTCTTCTCTCTAATAATTCTTTTATAAATGTTTCAAAATTTATATAATTATCAATTATACTGTTGGAAGATATTGCAATATTACATTTATATTTCGATGCCACCGTTATTTCGATCGAATCCTAATCTTGAATTTTGCTGCAACGTTGATTTTCTCGCCGCAAACGTTAATGTTACATATATCATAGATTTCAGTTACTTTTAAATTTTCTTCTAATTTATTTGCTATATCGCCGTTTTACTAATGCGACCGTAAATCTGCGCTTCCAGGCGTTTCTAAATAAATGCCGTCGTTACTCTCGTCGGACGGTGAAAACGGTTCTTAAAAGTCGATACATTTCGATCACGCAAGAACAGGCTAGTAGCACAGAGAAATTAGCGAATAATACCCTCCGTCCTTTTTACCATGTAAGAAAAGAGTTACACGATGACGCTTAACGGATAAACCGAGAAAGAACCCGTTTCTTGATATAGGATGCTCATTTCCGGGCTACGTAGAAAGATAGTGGAGGAAGAGCAATCGCCGAAGGGGAATCGATAGCGAACGGCAGTGAGAGTCGTTGAGCAGAGACGTTAAACTGGTGCCGTTAGACAAGCATCAGAGGAGAAGAAATGAAGGCACTTGACAAACATGTATCCGCAAATTGTGTCCGAGGCGAAATAGCAGATCATAATTTATCATAATTATGCACAATGTGCAATAATGTACGGTATTAATCAAAAAGCCGCACTTTTTTCTCTTTTACGACAGATAATTAATTATAATAAGCGTAACAAATGACTCCATAATGTTGCAATATCTCGTCGAGGAGGTGAAGCGCATTCTTTGAAAAAAAGAAAGTAGACGGAAAATAGACTGATTTAATATAAATCTCATCAATATTCGATAAAACCTCATCAGAATTATATTCCTCTTTACGAAAATTAAATGTGCATACGTTAAAAAAATCATCATCGGAATAACGTTCAACGGAAAGAATGGTTTTGCTGAAATATTAATAAATTTGGCCAGATACAGATCTGAAAAATAATTTTGTTGGATCATCAAAATAATTATGTAGGACACTCCAACATAATGATAATGCTGCAAAAAGTTTTGATATTCTAGCAACTATTTTAGGCGTCCTACATAATTATTTTGATGATCCAACAAAATTATTTTTCAGATCTGTATCTGGCCAAATTTTTTAATATTTCAGCAAAACCGTTCTTTCCGTGTATAGTTACGATGCAAATTCTGAACACGGCAGATTTTCTGATTTGTCAAAAATGACAGAACCGTAAAAAATGCGTGTTATCATATAATATGTTTTGAAGGTAATTATCGGTTGCAGATCAATTCTATCAGAAATTTATATAGCAACAAGATAATATGAATATTGCAATATAAATAAAATATTTTATTTTTTCCTTAAGGCAAAAAGTATATATAAAGACATAAAGATCATGAGCGTATATTCTAGCCGAGCGTTCCAATAAGAATTATTTCTCGTGTTCATACGGAATTTATGAGTTATGGAATTTAAAGTGTAACCTGAAGTATAGAATCCAACAGTAAAAAGATAAGAAAGTGGCATCGCGATAAAAATTCACTGACACGAAAACCATGAGAGAATCTCCGAAGGCGTATTACACGTCACATTAATAGCCAATATAGCGTTACCTACTTAGCACGCTCTTCTTCGACTCTCACCAATGATAATTCAAAGATTCAGGGATCAAAGAAAAATTGCTTAAAACACGAGAAATGCAAACGATGCATACAATATCTGCAGCGTAATATTATTATTATTCTTTTCTCATGCATTTATTCCTCAAAAAGAAAGCTTTATCGTAAGGAAGCAGCGATCATGTACCATAAATTGCAGATTGTAGATTGTAGACTGTACCGTTCATCATGTGCCGTTCATGCAGCTCGAGATATTCCATTCGTAGCATTCGAATAGGCTCTATCATCTTTTGATAATAGTGATACAGTCAAAAACGAAATAAGAAGCAAAATTAAAAGACTACGACAAAAGGGCAAACATTATACATAAACGCAATAGCATAAGGAGAAAATTCTCAAATTCTGCTCTTGCTTAATGTCTGCTGAAAATTCAATTAATCACATAATTAATTAGTTAATTATGTGCATTTAAATAATAAATAATTATTATTACTATAAGTAAATATAAGTAATAAATAATTAATCACATATTTAGATTGCTTCGAAGCGCAGAAAGAGATAAAACAGCTTTGTAAACAATTTTGTAAGTACAACATTTAGCGACATTGTTTGCTGAGCACTTGCGAACGTAAACAAAAAGATAGGAGAGAGATGATGAAACCAGTCCATGACGCTCGGCGAAAGGTAGAATTCCTTTTGAGATCCTTTTGTCGCACTTATCAATGCTAGCTCTGATGGCTTTTCAAGCGCGGATGTGTTTTCTTGACACAATTGTAATCCGGTCAATATGCCGCATCGACCGCAATTCCTTAATTTACTACTTACAATTAGACGAATGGCAATCGCATTCTTTTGTAGAAACTAACAGTCCCACTAGGCGTCTACTTATAGCAGGTACCATTCAATCGACTAACATTTGTGGCTACATTTATACTGAACAGAAAGATCACGGGAAGTAGTAAATCAACGAAAATTGCAACTTGAAATCTTGGCAATGCAGATTAGCATATATTTAAGATATTTTTAGAAAAATATACGCGCTGTGGAGACACAATAATCCTTTTAATCTCATCTCCAATGTAGAATATAGTTGTTAAAAATAAGTAGCTTTCTTCGGAATGGCATGGGGTAATGAGATCGGCTAGATTAAATAATGAATATCCTGAATATTCTTTTTATTTCTGATTAGTCAAGATAAAATATGAAATATCGCGGAACAATCGGAACAGCCCGATGAAATTCGAGGCAAAAGTGACACGTTCGACTCGACGTGTTAAGACAAGTCCCTTTCGGCGACGATTCGCGGCGCGGGTCCTGAAAGTAAGAAGGCACGCGCACGTGGGAAGAGTAATCGCGCTTGGGAGAGTACGAAATATGGACCGAGATGATAGGTAAGGTCGAGGAAAATAAAAGGAAAGAGCTGGCTTTTCTTCAGGCATGACAACGGCCGCGAATGATGACGGACAGCGTGTATCTCGCATGTGACGTGATACACCACGAGGGGCCCATCGGTAATTAACCGGACGGCACGACCCACTTACCCACTAAACTCGAAGAGCCATCCGCCGCGCGAATGTTACCTCCGTCATCATCGTCGGAATTCTCTCTCATTGAGAAGAGAACCCGCGCGCCGAAGACGACACCGGCCACACGACGTTTCTCTCTTTCTCCTTGTCCCTCTTTTCGCCACCTTCACCAGATCTCACCCTCCTTATCTCGCACTCTCGCGGGACTTTCTCTATACAGCAAGTACCGTTTGACTCTACGGATCCGTGCCCGGCGCGGCGTCGAGATGAGACGTTAACCGCATGGATCGAGATTCACATGCCGGATGTCTCGCGTGAAACACGTGCCGCTATTAACCTTGTCGGTCTAACGATAAATATCTCCCCAAGATATTTATCAAACTCTTAACGTCAGGTGATATTAGTTAAATTGAGGCGAATAGAATAAGGGCCCACAAACCTAAAAGTATGTTTCGAAAACAGGGCATCTTTCAAAATTTCATTTTTCTGCTTTACAAAATAGGTCATTTTTATTTTCGTGCCTAAAGATAGATTGTTTGTTTTCCACGAATCCCACGGATAATAATAAGTAAATATAAGTTACTTATTTATTTTATATACTACTATTATTTTATTTTATAGTTTTACTTAAGGGTCGGCAGGAGAGACCATGGAGACATCTGTCAAAAATGAATTTTTATTTACCCATATTACGGCTAAAATACTGAGAAAATCGCAATGTAATTGCAATATTCGTAATCAGGAGAATCGCCCGATATCCCCTACAGAGCGATTTTTGAAAAAAAAGGTCAAAATAAAAATTTTTTCTGAAGTGTCACCAGATCTGCACTATAGTGCAGTTAAAGTGAAAATAATTTTATTTATTATAATTTTTTAAGAGCCAAATTAGAAAATTCGGCTCTGTAGCGGCCGTCGTAACTTCGTAAGAAATAAGCCAAAAAAAGTCTCATGACAAAATATTTCTTCTACGAGTCACAATATGGGTAAATACAAAGATGTACTGCACTGCGAATGAGGAGCAGATAATATTATTTATTATATAATAAAATAATAAAGTAAAAAGGCTCAAATGATTATAAAATCACTAATAAAAAATCGGGCTTAGAGCCGTGACAGGGTGTAAGTGTCAGTTGAATTTATTGATAATAAGCAAAAATAGAGATAAAACAGACGTTTCGGTCTCACATTAGACCATTTTCAATGTAAAAATTAAATCAATACTATCTGAACATATAAAACGGAAAGCTAAAACGCAAAGTAACAAAGGTATTCCGCAGATTCTATTAAAAGTAAGATATTCGAAGGACCGACAAAAATATATAAAGTAATGATATTGAAGAGTAGAAACTTAGATTCTGTGAGAGTCGTCATAATGTGAAATACAATGTATAGTTAACAGTCAAATTCGAAATCGCAAAAGAGGCGATTTAAAAATATTTATTATAATTTATTATAAATTTTTTAAAAGCTAAATTGCAAAATTCGGCTCTGTAGCGGGTTTCGTAGCTTCGTAAGAAATAAGCCAAAAAAGTTTCATGACAAAATATTGCTTTACGAGACAAAATAAGGTTGAGTACAGAGCACGTATCTGCACTGCAAATGAAGAGCAGACAATATTCGGCGAGAGCTCGTCACTCCTGCCGACCCTTAAGTAGGAAACTGAAAGAATAGATTATGAGATGATTTTTAAAAGGCGAACGCTTATTGATGAGCTTACCTGGCACGAACGCGCGCCTACGCGTGAATAAATTCATTAAAAATTATAATTCCGAAGCTGATCCTTAACGGAAGATCCATGCGCGATACTTTCACTTAAGCAACGCAGAAATATATTTATAGAAACTTAGATCGTTAACCTAGATTCTCGGTAAACGATGCAACATATTTTTGCGTAATTCCGACCTAACAACATTGACATCGTCTGCATGGCAAACATCGATTTTAATAACGCACATCCGCAGTGACGTAAAATCCGCGCCGTGTTAAGGTTGAACATTTCGAGGTCCGCGTGTTGCGGAATGCAAGGAGGGTTCGCGCGCGAGCGAGCCGAAGCGTTTCAGAACAATGCACATACACAGCGCACGCACGGCGTGCTGTAAAAAGCGCGAAAAGGAAAGGAAAAGAAAGATCGGTCGTTAAAGCGGAAAAGACGAAGGGCCACGCAACGACATTGGGCAACCTTCAGCCGCGTTTTATTGCCGTTACTCTAGTTTTCGCAGTCCGCAGAACTGCAA
Organism: Aphaenogaster rudis; assembly: GCA_003063815.1. NCBI lineage: Eukaryota > Metazoa > Arthropoda > Insecta > Hymenoptera > Formicidae > Aphaenogaster > Aphaenogaster rudis. Next base: position 165,100 of record NJRL01000504.1, read on the forward strand.
CGTCAATTACGCAAACTGCGAACTCTCCGCTGGCCTTAAAACACCGGCCGCAACGATGACCAAATCGCGGCTCGTTTATTTTTCTGGTCTACTTGCCGCTTGCTCATCCCTCCATAAAGGGGATTTACAGCCTTATTTCGATGCACGTATATGTCCAATGCGATAAGCCGATGCATTATTCCTACTCGTGTAATTTAGTATGATTGCGCTAGGTGCGGTTCATTGTCAGAGAAGGATCTCAGAACGATAGTCTGTGCGTTAAATTATGCCGGAGATTTTTAAGTGGTCCGATCAAAACTACTTCCGATCAAAACTACTTCCAGTTGAGACAATAGGAAGTTCAAGAGACGTCATGAAAAAGTCATACAATCCAACTTTTCGTTCTGTTCTTGGAACCTCTACTTTGGAACTCAGTTTTTCGGAACTTCAACTAACAATTCGGTAATTTTTGATAAATGTTACGTATGAGATGTTCTTTAAAAAGTTCTAGTAGCAGGAAGACATTATAGTTGCATCATGATTACGGAAATCGTGAGCAACCTGCCAGAAATCATCAAAGATATCGTCGGGCCTTCCATTTCTTTCTCTTTCTCTGCAGGCGCATAATTCTCGAAACTTTCTTGTAAAAATGATAATACGTGTCTCATCATAAGATGTCACAATTACATCACGAATACGGAAGTCGTCAACGATCGAGTGTTACAAATCGCGAAAGATGTTCACGCGAGTCCCCGTCACGTTGAGCCGGTGCCACCCGACGTGGCGGTGAAAAAAAAAGAGAGAAAAGTCCCGAGGGTGGTTACGTGGGGCCTAAATCGGGCGCGGAAGAGGAAACCGGGCTGGGACGAAAACGATTTAGGCGATTACGACCTCTTACGAGAACGAACTGTCTCCGCCGCGATTACACGAATCAGTTGTTACGCGCGAAAGTTCGCGCGACTCATCGCTAATAATCGCCCAAACGTCGTCAGATCCACGAAAACGCAATCTAATGACTGTACGACATAATGTGTACGGCGTGGTACGTAAGATTACGAAATTGGTTTCTTTCGTGATGGACGGCGAGAAAGTGTCATTCATGAATTTAATGCTGTCCATCGGCGACACAAGTCACGAGTCACAAGTAATAGTGACAAGTTCTAAATCCCGATAAGTGTGTTACGACGCGACGGAGACAGGGAGTGACGTGCAGAACAGTCGACGAGCGATATCGAATTATCATCAACATCATGACTGTCCCGCGATTACGCGAGGAACTTATCGAAAAGGATCAAACGCTCGCGAGTGATGTGTACGTTTACGTAAAACTACGTGTTTACGTTTACGGTAAAACTCGCTAGATAATCTGCGACGAGTACTGCAGTTTATTCCTGTTAATCTTTCTTCGTGTCATCCTTTTTTCCGAGCAGGGATTACAATGGTCGCGTTCAGCAGAAAAAGCAGCTTTGCAACTGTTGTAAGAATCTTTAATATGATTGGTCCTTGCCTTTAGTTCCTCCTGGATCTAAATGTATAAACCAATCATATTAAAAAAATTTACAACGGTTGCAAAGCTGCTTTTTCTGCTGAACGCAGCCATTTACCAATCCGTAAACGAACTACAGATGCAGAAATAAATGAATGTTCTCGATGATTACTGTTACAGTTGAACAGACACTTAGCAGCTAGATTGAAGACGTTTCCATTAAAAGGTGTGTGGAAGTAAATGAAAGTAAAATAAAGTAAAATTTTTTGAAAAAAATTAATTTACTTTAATATGTAAAGCAAGAGGAAATCATGCATACCTATAAATATATATAAATTTATATAAATTACACACTTTTTTATGTTTAACATCATGTGACTATAATGACTCGTCAATAACGCTGTCTTCCATTTTGCCGGCAATCATGTTGTTAAAATTTGATGTTGTAAATTTCTCTTTGCGCTAGTGACGTTTAGAGACGATACTTTTCTAACATATTGTAATTTGTAAATAACAAAAATTGTGCCAATTATAAAGTCGATTCTAGACTGAATTTCCCTTAATTCCGTCAATGACAAGTTTCTTTTCGGATATATAATTTATTCTTACATATTTATAATCATATTCGTACACGTTAAAGCAGATAGAAGTTTTAGAACATATGTATCAATTTGTGGAGTGTGATATATAATTGGAAAATATAGTGCACGCGCGCGTGTGCTGAATGCTGAGATTAAAGAGTTAATCCATTGACACCCATTAGTCTGTCGGGCATTAAAATTGTATCGTTCGACAGCTTCAATCTCAAGAAACTGTCGAGAAATCGTTAGAAATCAGCGGTTAGTTCTGCGCTAAATCGCACGCGTCATCGTTATCTTTATTACGATGGATAACGATGATGCGTGCGATTTAGCACAGAGCAGAATCGCATCTGCTCGGTTCGACTGAATGCAGCGACGCACCATATTAGTACCTGATTAATGCGTGACGCGTGTACACTATATTTAAAATTAATTTATTTAAGGTGCACACTATGAACATTAAATTCATTTATTTAATATTTACCTACAATTATCTACTAACATATTTTTAAATTGTTGAGTTCTTTGAGATTGTTGTTGAGCGAAACATAACGTGTTATATTAAACGTGGGATTCTGCGTTAAATAGATCAGATATTCATTAAATGCCTAATCCCGATTTATTAGATCGTATAACGATTGACAGATTGTTCCTCTCTTAAGAACGTGATGCTTTAATTTCATACGTTGCATTCAGTAAAGTTGCATTTTCGAACGCCTGACATCGTTGCACTCGCTCGAGACGAGGACGGTGATTTATTGAGCCATATAGAAAACGAGACGAAAGAGGAAAATATGGAGAGGCGATGGAACAAGAAGGACGAAAACGAGGGAAGGAGGAGACCGGTTCACATCCGTGCGTAAAGTCGCAGCGAAAGCGCGGTACGACGACGATGACTTCGCGATAACGTCGGGATTCTAAAATGACGTTTCTCGGCGAACTTCCTGACCCATTGCATTCTACGTCTTTGATCGACGATTAGAATGACACGTATATGTAATCACGCGCTTAAACGTGAGCGGAAAGAGTTATCCGGGAATCCCGTCCGATTGCAGAATTGCTGTAATCCCCGGCTCGACATACGAATCTCTATAATAGTACATACATAGAGGAAAAAGAAAAATAAGATAGAAGAAGATAAATTTATAAAAAGGAACTTCTTTATTAATTATGTAGGAATACAGGGCCGTAAGGTCGATTATTGATAAATCGGGATAATTACGAGAGTAGTGAAGCAACCGTGGATTAGCATGCTAGGTGCTAGGCGTGGAAGACGAGGGATCCAGAGTTCAAGATGCAGTCGGCGCTCCATTATTTTTTCCGTTTCCTACAATTAAATACTAATTTTCTAAATAATGCTCTATCCTACAGCGCGATAAGCTTGAAAGTCGACAAAATTTTATTCAATCTTTTTAATAACACATATACGTATTTTTTATTTAATTAAATAGATAAATAATTTTATTGATCTTCTATGGGAAAATTATAAGAACTTCCACTTACAAAACAAATTTATTTTATTAAAAATAATGTACACTCAGACGCGTAGCTGTTTTCTCGATCAGAAATAACTTATAAACATTCGGAAAATACCAAGGGAAATACCAAACATCAAGGGACCGACCCGACCCAAACAAAAAATTAATCCGAGTTGGGTCCAACTAAACAACCTGTATGAATATAGGTCGCCAGGGCCAGGCTATATCCGACAATAAACCGGATTGGACCGGGTATTTGCCTTGATATGCAAGGCTATAGAAATTCCATGAGGCTTTACCAGGGCATTAACTCTTTCACTGCTAAATGAAAAGTGGTTTGCCGTACGCGTTAGTCCTTCATCAAATTATAAAAAAATGATCGCAACTCTCGGTTAAGTGTTAATGACGCTTAACTTGTTACAGAAAGATATAAAGAGAGAACGATTTTCCATAATCTACGTTAATATAATGTTCAGAAAATGTAAAAAATATATATGCATTTACCTACATCACTACGAAAATATTTTTTTTTCTTCGTCAATTAATCTGGTAAATAAATGTTTTGCGTACATGTCCACCTCTCGCGCCTTTATATATTATATA
>NJRL01000504.1:169326-189682 GCA_003063815.1 Aphaenogaster rudis
ATCACTACGAAAATATTTTTTTTTCTTCGTCAATTAATCTGGTAAATAAATGTTTTGCGTACATGTCCACCTCTCGCGCCTTTATATATTATATATATATAAATATTGTGAAATTAATAAAAATATTCTAAACTTAACGCAGCGATATCCAGAAAGTTTCTAGCTTTTCCTAGAAACGTCTGGCTTCACACTGGATAGCGCAAAGTTTTAAATTCTCATACAACTGAATGTGAAACATATTTTTAATATTCGTTTGCATTTTTAGAAATGGCGTCGGCGGCAGCGGAATTAGTAGCGGAAAGAGAGCCGGAACTGAGGATCGAGATGACGGACTCGAATAGGACCTTCGTAGGTGCCCAAGGCCTGGTCAAAATGGCCCTGGACCAATACACGGAAATCCTCACGACAGTCTCCGATCCAAGGGTCAGCGACTGGCCCCTAATGGATTCGCCCATACCGACAATTCTTATCGTGCTGCTTTACCTGTATGGTGTTGTTATATTCGGCCCGCGTATGATGGTCAACAGAAAACCGTATAAACTCAGAGAAATCCTAGTGGCATACAACGCGTTCCAAGTCGTCTTCTCGCTAGGGATGCTATACGAGGTAATTTTTCGTAAGTTCGTTCATTTTTGATAACCATTTGTTTTCGAAAAAATAAGATTGACTTTCGACTTCGCATCGATATAGAAGTGCACAGTTTCGTATAATCTTGAAAAAATAAAATGCTTTTCCAAAATATTTTACTAATACAGACCGACGTAATGTATCCGATTAAATGACGTAGGGAAATTACCTTGTCTGATCTAAAATCGTTATATTGTGAAGCGAAACATTGTAAAAGAGGAGTTATATATATAGACGAGATATAACCGTTAGATAAACAAGTATGGAATGATAATTGGGAGAATCAGGAAAGTAGATGCTCCGACGAAGAAGCGCACGAGCTAGAAATCCTGTAATTTGTGGAATCATGCAATCCTTGGGCGGAGAAACGTGCTCGCAGAGAATGCAAGAGCGATGGAAGAAATAAGGAGAGAAAGGAAGATAATGAGAGCGTGCATATAAAAGAGAGAGAGAAAGAGAGTCTACGACCTTCCATGTCACCCTTGACTTTCGCGTTTCCTTATAACCATCATTAGGTTCTCGTTATAGCGTACATGACGTGCAAAGTTCACGAGCGCCGACGATCCGCCGGGATCTAAGGACTCGGCTGGCGGTTAGAAGCCGGTCTAACAACTTACTCGTTATATAGGTCACGATGTAAGTATGCCGTCGGTATAGTGCAACGTATTCGAGATCGAAAATGATCGGATGGCTAATCGCGGGGAGGATTACGAGCTATCGAAGCGAACAGCCACGAATGGTCCTCGTCCGCGGGATCGATACGGCTAACAAAGTGTGACGGTGAAAGGAGATATGATGAATAGAATCGTGTAATCGTTGACGAAGATCAAGGAAGAAGACTCCGACCTAGAACTTCACCGATTATATCGCGCGAAATCAACGCGTTCAGCTATCAAGTGATATCGGATAGGACACGATTCCCATATGTCTTCATTGAGCTTCATTGAGTCTCACTTAGTTTCCAGACAATTAGGCATATTAGATATGATAAGTAAGTTTCTTATCTTTCTATCTTGTACTATACTGCAACTTATGCAAATCACGTCATATGCTCGCTGAAAAGTCCAAACGCACACATCAATCTATAATCATAAGGAAATTCATAACCGTAGCTTAATAAATAAATTAATTAAAATAAACATAAATATTGAGTGACCGGATAGGATTCTAAATTTTGCACACGTTTCCAACCAGTTCCTGTTGTCACGAATGATAAGCGACTGAATCGCAAGAAATAAGCTAGAATAGTTTAAAATTCGTTGCCCCGTCGACTTTCATATTTTAATATGCATTTGTGTGGAACAAATTGCGTGGAGATTCATATTTTGATTAATTATTATTTTCAATCACTTCATATCAAATTTAATTAGTTCGTATCTTAATTAATAATAACCGCTTAGAGGCTGATCCTTTAATTGTATATTATAATTAATTAGTCATTGGGATTCACTCAATCATACATTTTAAATTGATAGTTATGGATGATAGGAGGTGAAATTTAATTATGCACATATCCATTCACTGACAGAATACCAATATCTCTATAAAAACGCGATTACTATAAGAAGCAGCTCTGTAATCTTTCAAAGCCAATATTACAAAAATAGATACTATTACAAACAAAGTCATTTAAGAATTAAAGAACAGACTTATTAAAGTTGCTTAACTTTTGACTGAGTCATTCTTCAAAAGATAATTAACGTAAATGTGAGCAAAAAGAAAATATCGATAAAATTCCGATAATATTTAATCAGTTAGATATCTAGAAATTATAAAATTTTAATGCCAATTGTAGTATTTCGTGGCTCTAAATTTTCTTTTAATCGTTTCATAAACGTTTCTTCTTTTTCAATCCTAAACGAAGATTTTTTTACATTGTCATTTCGTAAGCATTTCTTTTTCTTCTTTTCAATTTTAAACGCAGATTTTTTTGCCGTAAGCCCTAGGTAAAATAACGGTATTAGATGTCGCGTGTCGAAACTCTAATCATATATAGTTTTGATTTTATTAATCAAATCTTCCCAATAAAAGACTTCCGACAAAATTCTAGACAGACTCTTTGCTTTTTCAGCTGGTAGCCTTGACCTACTTGACGTACTAACATATCTATGTAACATAGATATATATAGCAGCTTTGTTCTAAAGATTAACAAAAAACGACGTCTGCTTTCATTTGAATACTAATATCTAATTAGAATATTAATGTCGAGAGAGAGTTATGCGCCACTTGCTAATGATCAATTGTTTTAAGTCTTTTAAACGACATAGTTACATCTCATTATCGAATTCTTAGTCAACGAATTTTTCTATTCCGGCATTCTACTACGTTTACAATCCTTATCAATATTTCCGTGAATTTTATGTATCGATATAACGCAATATATTTTTACATTTATTATGACAATTATTATCTTAAAACAATAAATATATCCAATGTATATTCTAAAGAAGATCCAATCGGATATCAATTTAAGATATTTAATATTTATTTAGTATCACTTCTTGAACACAATCTCAAACGAGAGAGAGGAAAAGTATGTACAAAGATAAGGATTGCCCATTGTATCTCCCAGTGGCTGAATCTCAATCGTTAAGCCCGTATTACACTACAGGTTGCGGCTCGGTTGCGGTTGGGATTTGACCAATAAGGACAAAGTTCACTAAGCTTGAGATTGGTATTCTTTCTTCTGATTGGTCAAATCCCAACCGCAACCGAGCCGCAACCTGTAGTATAATACGGGCTTTACTTAATTGATCTATGGCATTTGTACACTCGTTTCGTTACCAGCAAGACATCCTGTTTTCGACTTTCCATAAAGTAACGAGTCTCGTTTGCACCACTCCTACGGCGCACGATCGAAAAGACAAAGTAAAATTCCATGAAGGTCAAACAAGAAATGAATTTTTACGCGCCATGGAATGGATAATGAACGGTTGCATCCGCGCGAAAGTACACTTTGTAGAAGTGACTAACCGCAATAACTGCCGCTTCTGTGTTAGAGAGTCGGTCAGGAGAGCTTTTTATATACGCAAAATGGCACAGCTTTTCCAAGATAGTTCTACCCGTACAGTTATCCGATAGTTTTGATTCGCTTTGAAACATATAATGGCCCTTCTCTTCGTATTGGAGCAAATGACATATAAATCATTACTGTCAATGAAAAATGTGTCCTAAAAATCCGTATTTAGTTGCATTCTATATAAAGCACGCATTTAATTGCACTATATATTTAAAAGAATGAAAATTTATTCTAAAAATATAAGAATATCGTAACAATCATTTTTTCATAAATATAAATTTTTTTTATCAAATTTTTCGTGCTGTAAAATGTTAAATAAAATTATTTAACTACTACTTTCACGTAGTTAACTCTACTTCCACGTAGTGTGTTACGTCTACTTCTACGCTTACTTCGTGGAAGTTAATAAAAAATCGAATCCGAACGCGAAAATATCAAGTTCAGCTTTTATAAGCATTATAATTAAAAAATAAACGCGATAGCATTGAATGGAGCTCACGTGATTAGGTTTGCAATTATGCATGTAATTATACACGTGTATGCATTCACTCTATTAATTTTTACAGCTCAATTGACATTGACTCTTAAGGCTAATCTACAATGTGCTCTTTGCTTCCTGTTTCTTGCTCTTTGCCTCTTACTTCTTTGCTTTTCCACGCATTGTTTTACCGACAATCGTGTTTCTTTTCACGTGTTTCTTGTCTCTTTCGAAGTTCGTCAACTTTTATCTTGGATGACAGAACGAACAAACATCGCATTACGCGACATAACCAAAAATTGACAAAATGAAAAAAGCAAGAAACAGGAAGCAAAGAGCACATTGTAGATAAGCCTTTGCTATTAAATCTCAACTCTGTTTCTTTACCTTATTTGTAGATATATCGGAATTTATATAAACTACGGAAATCGCGTAATAAATTAAAATGAAATATAAATTTTTAATTTCTACTCGCACATCCTGATTACTATTTACATATTATTTACATAAACATTTTAAGGCTTTGGAATCTAATTATGCTTGCGGATATCACCTTAGACGGGAAATAAGAAATGCGCAACCGCAATTTCCGCCTGTGTAAAAGGAAACAAATGAAATTATTCACATTATTATCAAATTGTAGAATTATCGGAACTCATAATTTCCACCACGACAGCTGCTTACAGTTTGAAGTGTGCGCAGCGTACAACGAAAGAATTAATCATCATCGTGGAAAAGAGTCAACATGGAGATGAGCATCGACTTAACGTGCTTTTTTTTAAGATTGAATTTGTTAAATGGAACGTGGCCTCAAAACCTACAGTTTCTCCTGAAACAGATTTATACTTACTGTCACTTGCTATACGAAAAATGGTAACATGTGTAACACGGTCTTCTCAAGGTAGGCTTTCTGACCGATTTATAATCGAATCGGGGACACCAAAATAACGAAAGGGCGGCATCAAATTAATTTAAGATGCCAATGACAATCACAGACAGCGATCGGTTATATTAAAAGAAATATAAAACACGTCTCTATAAAAATTAAATTGTAAAGATTAAACTGTATTATTCCTTTTCCACTGTAACTTTGTAATTTTGTGTTTTACTTACGTCATCTCTCGCGCCGGCAGAGAAAATAGTTACCCTTTTTTACGACGTAGCGAAATAAAATAAATATTTATTTAAACCAATATTACACGAAATTACATTACGTCTGGCTTTGTAACGTTTAAACCTTCTAAATGTCGAAATAAATAATTTGTGGAAATCGATTATCCCCAACGATTTACGAGGTCGCACAAGAACCGAAATTGCTCCGTCGAAACTACTTAATTGATATGTCTAACCGAGCATTTCTTTTGCAGCACTTAATGTCCGGATGGCTGTTGGACTACAGTTATAAATGTCAACCGGTCGACTACTCCCACAATCCATCCGCTCTGAGGATGGCAAACCTCTGCTGGTGGTACTTCATCAGCAAATTCACGGAATTCGCAGACACGGTACGGTTCATCTTCATGAATTTGCATACGGCATATGTAATACCAGCCAGTGATAGTCACGTGTAAAGCCTGCGACTCGATCAATTTTAAGAATAAATTTCTGTCTTTAAATTTAAAAAAATGTCACAAGAGACATTATTAATTTTAAATCCACGTGTGTATAAAAACGAACAGAACGTAATGACGGAATGAAAACGTCTTTCGATTCTTCTCGAAACTGTCAGAACCGCAAAGCGTAAGATAGAATTGATGCTATCAAGATGCATCATTTCCATAAAACGCATATGTTATAAAATTTTTTTTTCACTAATCAAGGCGCGTGGAACTTTTCCTTGTATTTCATAAAAGAATCAGAAACAATTAATTCTCTGCGCTGACAGATTTTTATCCGATATCGTTCCCGATATAAAAACCAAATTTACTTACAAATGTCCACCTCAGGTTCAGGAAAGCAACGGAATGTCATCGAGATATACGACGTTATCTCTATGCAAAGTAACTGAAAGTAACCAGTTCCCGCCGTGAGACATAAAAATCTGTTAGACCAAATCTAGTTACGATAAAAAGGCAAAAGAATGTTCTATTATTCACTTGCGCTTTCGATCTTAAATTCCAGCGAAAAATTACTTTTCTCTCGAAAATTGCGCGCAGTCAACCAAGAAAAACCTATTGCATATCTCTTATTTGTCGTACCGCGATCGGGTGAACGCTCTGCATTTCTGATGAATGCATGTAAACGCATAGTAAACAGGGGCCGAAAGGTAGAAAAAGAGAGAAGTGGAAAACTATTCGCCGCTAACTATTCCGCGAGAATCGCATAATTATATACGCGCGTTCGTATATCCCTTCTCGCGGCGCAATAACCCTTAAGCAATCATTTCCATTAGCGCGAGTGAGCACGAGCGGCGCCGAATCGCCATCGAGCACGCAATCATGCCAGCGGATTAAAGGAGCAGATAAGATTTAATCGACCGATCGCCACTCGTTTGTTAGGTATTCTGGCCGAATAAGCCGACAATCCGCAAAGCGGGTGTTTAGCTATACCCGGGCGAGGCAAAAAGAGAGAGAGAGAGAGAGATAGTCAGAAAGCGCTTAAGCAGACTTTCGACAGCGCGTATGCGAAATTCAACCGAACGTAGGAATCATCGCGAAACGGACTTTTTCGTCATTCGTTGCTCAATTTTGACAGCGGCGCATGTTGCCGCTATCGCGCTATATCGTGCCTGGATGACGAAAATCATCGCGCTTCGTTAATGAACGTAGATCTTTTCCAGGAGATACAGCTCGCGAGCCTCGCATTGCCGACAATTAATACGACAGTGAAATATCAGTCGCTCCTCCCTTTCGAATTGAACGGTCGATAGGGTCGATAGGGTTCCAATTCCATTATTCCTTTTCAAAACTTAAAGCTTAATTCGAGAATGTTAATAAATAGATTGGAACGAATAAATGAATTCTTTAAAATTATACGATAAGTAAATCACGATATTTTTGGTGGATTAAGAATTTATTTTAAATGACAAATGCTTGATATCTCAATCTCTTTTCCTTAATAAAAAACGCTCCTGCTTTCTTAATTCAAATTTCTAATTCCGGAACACCTTGTGTGCCTTTATAATTAGCATTATTTTTAATTTATTTGATATAGGTCATGGCAGGTGAAGCGGACGCGATCCTATGTAAATCATAGGTCAATGAATCTAAACCCAAGATAAGTGACAGGAAATTACGAGAGCTCGCAAAATTTCGTAACAACGTTACTCATCGAAATTTCAGGTATTCTTCGTGTTGCGCAAGAAAGACAGTCAGGTGACATTCCTGCATTTGTATCACCATTCCTTAACACCCCTCGAGACGTGGATCTGCGTGAAATTCATTGCGGGCGGTCATGGCACCCTCGGCAATCTTATAAACAACGCAGTGCACGTGGTCATGTACGCGTATTACATGTTAGCGGCCATGGGTCCGGAATATCAGAAGTACTTATGGTGGAAGAAGCATCTAACTACCGTACAATTGGTGAGTAAGTCGTATCTCTTTTTAAATTAATACCTTCTCATTATACTGAATACTTTGTTTAATTAATCTCTTTTTAATTAATACTTCACTCATGAATCATTTCAAGAGCTTGAATTAAGGAGAATTAAAGTTAAAACAAACAAGACGATATATGCAATATTTCAACGGTGCGTTTAAATAAAAAAAACATATAATAGAAGTACCGGACACTTCCCATACGTAATTATACAATTTTAAGCATGATTTAACGTGCAAAATCATACAGATAGAAGTCTGCCCCGAATTATATAGATCACTTAAGATGGATTATACGTTTGATGTGGAAGGAATCTGGAAAAAATTACTATCTTTTAGAAAAGGAATTCTTTTCTCGTTACGCAGCGTATAATTTAAGCCGCTCCGATGATTCGAGTACGCACTTCGCTTGTATGCGAGAATGCCGGAAAAAAAATTCTCACGGCGAGTATAGCGCAAAAATGCAACACGTGACCCAATGTTCCGAATCGCGAGTGTACGGTAGTAGCCCGTGCGATTTTTTTCCGCGCACGTATCAAAACCGATTCGTGATACCTTCTTCTTGCACAACGCGTCGGGTTTCGCGCCGTGCCGATAATAACCTGCGTCGTTGAAAGTGAATGGATAGGCACTACTGACCCACTGCGAGTGTGTTTTAAAGATTTAAAGGGTGCACATCGGTAATACGCGAAATATGCTAATCGTCCGTCGAGGCGTGTAGTGTTTGCTTTCCTCCTACGAATCCACTTTCCGACGCAATGTATGCCTTCGTTCCCAACAACAGGACTTTTCAGACGAGAACCGAGCATCGAGTACCAATTACAATGACGCAAATGACTGTATATCGCATTTCGAGAATTATTGTTAAGACAGTATTGTTAAGAGAAACACGAGATAAAAAATTTCGATAATTGAAAATAAATCCTCGCTCGTCACATTAAAGTCTGTGGAACGTACGCCGGTTTTTCTTGCGTGCCGCTTTACAGTTCAGGATCTAAGTACAAGTCTCGCCGCGGATTTCTCGCAACGATGACCATAATGACTTTAAATCAATCGTGCGCTTTAAATTAATGGAGAAAACTGCAATGATTATTGCCTCAAACTTCGTAACCCACGAAGCAGTATGCACGAAACTTGTAACGAAACACGTTGCGTAGGCTTGAAAGAAATTGCGCGAGGATAATACGTTTCACATTTATAGCTTTTAAATGTTGTTTACTTCTATATATATAATTGTAAGTAAGAAGTATTACATTCTAATATGCATAGAAAAAAGATAAGATTACCAAAATTATTTTGTTATCCCGTACTCTATTAAAATAAATGAAAAATTTTTTGCTGTACCAGTTAAACTATTTAAAACATTTAGGGAAGTATTTTATTAAGTTTCCGCGTTTATTTAAATAGATATTTTAGACAACATTTAAAAGATTTCTTTAAAAATCCTTATGTATTAAATATAATGATTAAATACTAAAAAGCTCATGAATTATAATATATACATAAATATATACACAAATTTCTTGCTAAAACTTATTTTTTCCAATTAAATGTAACATGATATTAATATACCTTATAACATATATCTAGTTAATAGAATTCTTTATTATTGGATAAAATCGAGATGAAATCTTTCGCAAAATGCGCAAAATTGGGCAAAATGTAAGGTCAAGGGCTAACGCATAAATGAATGATCAAAGACCAGCTAAAGTTAAGATAATAGCAAAAAATTGTGCAAGCCATCCCCCCCACGAGACATCGAAAAATCGGAGCGGTGCTCGTTCTCGTCATCAGCGAAACGGCGGAGTACCATACCTACTAATCGAGATATTGACTAAAATCAACTTCGCCGCTGTGCTGGAAAGAGGGCACGTTCGAAAAACCGTGTGGCGCGGCCGGCCCGGATACGCGAATTGCGCGAACGAACTCGCAGATTCTGGGCCATCGGCCGTTGGTGTTCGTTAGATCGGTCAATCCCGGTCTCTGCCTAGGCAAAATTTCACGCCATGCACACGGGTAGGGGTGAGGGAAAGTGAAAAGTACAACGCGCGTTGGGCAATTCGACTCGACTAGACCTCGCTTTAGCCAGCCGCCGAACTCGGCCAACCACGTTGGCAGTGGCGCAACAATTTGGCATTCCGATATGCCATACGGCACCTGTGTGCCACCACCATCACCACCACCAACACCATCATCATCATCACCGCGGGCCGCCGTCGTCCTCGTCGCCGCGACCGCCACCGCTGCCGCCGCTGCCGTCGTCGTCGTCGCTGTCACTGCAACCGGCGTCGCGAGCTACCACGAACCGGCCGCATACCTACGAAGCCTCACCTATAAGCCTCAACCTATCCCAGTTTATCTCGCAAGACCATGGATTCGCTACATGCCGGCGCATACGTCCGGCCGAGGTGTACAGGTGTACCAGCTCGATGTGACTCGCTTTGTGTCCGCTCGTGACGCATTCCCTCGAGGGGTTCCGTCGCAAGACGAGAACGGATAGATAGGGGGATACGAGCGGTATTCAGAAAAAAAAGTTTCTTCGATGACGAAACCGCTTTGAATCGAATGAGAGATTTGTAGATACGCAGCTTAATCTTTCAACGTATCGCGGTTGCTACATCGACTACTGCACGCGCGAAGGAGACTTAAAAGAGATATCTGATTGTTTAAATGAGCAGTAATTGAAAATTCATAGCTTTGGTTGAAAATTAATTTTGCGGAACGAAATGAAACGAAAGGGTTAAGAATATGAGTTAGGGAACGCAAGTGATAGTCCGATCACTTTTCAATAAAATCGAGCGAGCACTATTACTTGAAACTCTTAAACTAATCAATTTATCCCGTGAAAGGATGATGAGTGGATTACTCTAACAAAAAATATCTCTATAGCTTGCTTAACGAATCAAGATGCAAGATGTTTGGCATTTAGATAAATAAGTAAGTAAGTAAGAATAAAAAGATTTGAGCAAATTATCCAGTCCGGGAAATTCCACATACTCATTGCAATTAATCGCAAAATTAGCTTGATATATTGCGTGTTGCAAAAAATAATACAAATAATCGTTTCAACGATCAATCAAACGATTTTAACGGCTTAAGACTTAATTAAAGCTTAATTAAGTATTAGATTATCACAACAAAAAATATCCTCTTCTCGATTTCTTTGAAAATCTAATAATGAGATGTTCGACATTTAAAAGTACGAAGTAAACGATTTTAGCAAATTATCCAGTTTGAAAGATTCTAATTCGAAACTCCATAATAAATGTCTAATTAGCATGAAAATAGTTTCATCAGCTCATTCGTAAATCTGACAGGGCTCAGGGTATTTTTATTTTAATTACTTTATTAAATTAAATTAAATTATTTGTACACAGTAAAAAAATCGTGCGTCCATATGTTAAAATTGTCTTGTGTTACCAAGATTTGATTATTATTTCAGTGTAAAATTAACATACAACAGATATGTTATTATTTTCATAACATTTTCACGTGTCACGTTTATGTCAATGTAATAACTTAATTTTTTATGTATGTCACTTAGAAATTGAATATTATTTTGAGTTCTTTTAACATAATTATTTCAAAAAATCAACATGTCTTAAAGTCGTTTTAACATGAACAAAGTAAATCTTCAAATAATTGTAAACTTTGACATACAAAATAATCAAATTTACTCAAATCAAATGTTTCTATTACATATAATTTAAGTTAAAATTATTAATATCACGTGTTAATATAACTGTTGAATTATTTTGTATGTTATTACATCATACTTAAAGTTAAAAAAACAAACACAAATGTAAAGTATAGTGTTAATTAATTAACATTTCTAGTTTGTCAACAAGTAACACACAATAAATGAGTTATTTTAACTTAAAATTTAGAGTGGACTTTCTGAGACATGTGAAAAATGTTACAATTAACATTTTATTTTTTACTGTGTATTATTTCCTACAACTCGTGCAACACATCGTAATAATTTCATGATTGACGCATTATAATGAGTGGAATTTCCCGGACTGGATAATTTGCTCGAATCTTTTTATTCTTATAATACTTAATTAAGAATATCTTGGAGACAATTGGATCAATCTCTCAGGGATAGCGCATTTATTCGCAGAACACAACCATTCGCTGGCAAATCCCGTTTTATGTGTAAAGTATGTAAAAACAGGATTAAGATACGATACCGAAAGAATCAATAACAAAGCAGTGCGAGTTTTTACCGGAGAATTCACGGTGAATTTAGCTATCCGCCGGAAACTCGGCCATCGTACGCCTACCCGTACTTTCTATATGTCGGTCAATAGTGTTTGACATTTATGTGTGACGACTCACCCCATTGAATAAGAATCTCTTTTTTTCTCTCACACTTTACGCCGATCTTCAAAGACAATTCAGACGCGAGAAATACCAGTTGTAAAGTAAATCCTACACAAAAGTTGTACCGGGGACAGGCTCGCACGCTACCAATATTGTCTCATTCACGGACTGGCCTCTCGATCGTTGTACGTTAAGAGAGAACGATATGCGCTAGGTATATTAGATATACAGACAGTTATTGCTACATACTGCATTGCGTTCTTTCTTCGAATCGGCTTAATGAATTCGGTTGCAATACAGAGTTGATAGAGTCAACCGAGTAATACGCAACGCACGGCTGTGCAGGAATCGAGAAAAACATATAGTACGCGCGGTGTAAAATACGGCGGGGTCGGCTATTATTAAGTATTTATTTTAAAAAAGGACGGAGACCTAAGTTAATTATTAAGTTAAGTATTTATAAATTATAAAATTTGTACGAATTATTTCGAATCCTGAATTTTCGCACTTCCTGCAGGAATCGAGAAAAACATAATGCGCCCAATGTAAAATATGTTGTTAAATTTTTATTTAAAAAAAAGATAGACTTAATTTAAAAAATTTAATTTAATTTTTAAAAAGATACAGACTTAAGTTAATTGTTTAATTATATAAATCTTGTAATTTAATTATTTTATCTCTATTTTAAATTTAATTATAATATCCTATCTCTTGTTTAATTATTTTATATTAAATTATTTAATTAAATTAATTATGAATTAAATTACAAGATTTATACGTTTGACTCTTGAATTCTTGTACTTCTAGGTTTGATATTTTTAGCTATTGATAGTTTTACTCACCACTCATAGATTCTAGTGCCTTCTAGTCTGTATTGCTAAATCTGAATTGTTGAATCGACTTTGCAGGTGCAGTTCTTCCTGGTGTTCGTGCATAGCGCGCAGGCCCTCATCTTCGATTGCGGCTATCCGAAACTGGTCGCGGCCCTCCTCCTACTTCACTCGACGATCTTCTTCGTGCTCTTCTCCGACTTTTACAGGTCCGCTTACCGCAGAGGAAAGTCCGCGAAGGAACTCAAGGCTGAATAAAACATACGAGGGACATACGAAAGGGAAAATCTTCGTTCCGATGCCGAACGAGACACGCAATACACACGTACACACATGTCGCGTCGAAATGTGGCTCCTTTCTACACCGGTGAACTTTTACACTCGTTAATGTATCGATAGATGAGCAATCACATACTCGAAAATGTCAATTGTCAGCGAGAGGGCCAAATATCTAAATACGCGTGTATTTAAGAATATCGGAATTGCTGATAAACTCTGAAAACGACGGAATTATTAAAGGACCGACAAAAAAAGAAAAGTACAGCGCCGAGCAAAAATTGTTCCGACAACAATTTATAATTCTTATATATATAAATAACAATTATAAATTGCAAGCGTAGGAGAAAATCTCATAGGAAGGAAAACTGATAAATGGAAAAGAAGGGTTAGTCGGTCAACGGGTTAATGCTACCGTCTCTTATCTGTTTGGCAAAGCGATACAACGAAAAGTCTGCGTTGATATAGGAAGGACTATCCATTAGAAACTCCTTCACGTCATGCGGCGATCAAACGTGATTGTTCGGTCGCATTTGCAGACAGCCAATAAATTGTATTGGCTCCCGATACATGAACATCGCGTTGAAACGTCCTCCCGATAGACGCTCGAGGTCAAATGTTTTACTGGTGCGGAGCGTAGATATTGCTTCCGTAAGAAAGTGGATTTTTATTCGTTATACCCGGACGTGTATCTTCCGCAGGATATCTCAGGTCTCGCGCGCACGTTGAACTAACTTCAACAGCCTTAAATGTTGCCTCTATTATGTTTTATAATCGGCCTCGCTCAATTAAGATTATTCTTTAGGAAGTTAAGAAACGTCATGAGAAATAAGTTAAGTAAAATAAATATAACTTTCTCCTTTTTGAGAATATAAAGCCTGGAACTTTGGGATTACAATAAACGGGAGGAGGAACGCAAAGACGAAACAAAGCAATAAGATAGATCCAACTTGAAAATTAGTTATAGTTATAACTTATATAAAATTAGTTATTAAACTATAACGTTAGTTATAGTTACAATTAGAAAGAGACTCTGCCATATTAGATTGGTTTTGAAAGTTGTGCATCAAGTGTGATTGTGTTCGGTATTCGTAATTTTTAAAATCAATGTAAAGTTTAAATATAAAAATTTAAGAAGGCATTTTCACATGCAATACTGTTTTGTATAATTTCTAAATAATATACTGAAGCTAGTTAATTAGTATAATGAAGAAAGATATATCTGATGAGCTTGTCTTTAAATTATATTCAAAATCCAATTGAGAAGCACTGCTGCAATTTTTTAATTCGAGAAATACAGAAATCGTGAACTTTATACGCTCGTCAATACTGAAGACTCCCGAATATACCGCAGTGCGGTACACGGATTATGACAAGCCTCTACTGATAAATTTATATCAAAAAATAGTTAAAAACGTGCGAAGGAATTCACAAATCCATATAAATGATGCATTCGTGATACAAATCCTGTCTTCCCGAAAAATCCTTACGTTTTATTAGCGAGTTACTACAAACGAACAAAGCTTATAACGCGTCGAAATCGTACACTAATATATATGGACACGGAATCTTAAATTATTTTAATATATCATATCTTATTGCTTCGATTCGTCTTGTCGAACTCACCATTCTGTGAGGCACAGAGAGGCGATACATATAAATATAAAAGTGTATATTTATTATATAATTTTTGATTTAACGGAGAGGATTATCCCGCGAGACCACGCTGATGTTCACCACTTATTCTACTTCGACGGGATTACATAGCGAGACGCGAAATGACGAATTTCGCGAAGAGGCGATAAAACCGGCGCGGACGCACGGTCCGACGCCGTCGGAGAGGACCCGCGGAGTTGCACGTCCGCGCGGCGCTTCCCGTTTTATCGATTCCCTCGATGAAGCTGCGCAGCCACGAGGAGCGCACGAAGCGATACCGCGAACAATGCCGGACCGCGGCCAAGGGGCGGTCGCGACGTTTAATTCTCGAAGTTTAACAGTTGTACGATAAGGTGATAAGTTATTAAGTCTCTCGACGCGAGAGACAATAAGTCTTTTAGGGCTACGGCCCTCGCATACGCCGGTCGCGCATGCACCGTCTTGTACATATTGTATCTCCCATTTTGTAACGATGAATAAAATATTGATTAAAATATTGACACTGAACGTGAACTATTTCAAGTCTGCGCCTGTAAATTAATTATATAATCGACGTACGAAAGGGAGATTATTCTCGAGGTGTGATTGGACGCAAAAGTAATTTCATGCGAAGCTTTGTTTCCGAAATAAACAAAACGGATAAATTAATTCTGATAAAAATCTGCTCGTCTACATAGATAGATAAATTATTAAGTTCCGACCATGGAACTGGTTGGGCAACAAACTTATTAACCCTTTGGAGAGTGTGCACAGCCCGGGTTTATAACAAATCAAGAGGTTATCATATGCGGATCAATCTCCAACAATTATAACTGAAGATGGCTCAAACGTGAGCCGAAACGTTTTGGTTGTCCTATGCGATGGACTAAGTATGTAATATTGATTTGGTTTTATTAAAAATTGCGCATTGGTGTACCGCGCTGAGTCCAAACAGTCCACTTATTATTTGTATTATTTATAAATTATTAAAATTGTATTTTAAATAAAGCGTGTTATATCTCATATTTCTCTAAACAGAGTTCGAAATAGAATTCTAGCAGTTTGTTCTGAGCATGAATTTCATATTGTTCTAATGCAAATTATCAAAGATTATTACTGCGTTTATCTATCGTTTCATAAAGTAGAAAATTTATTGTTAAATACATTTTATTGATATAGCTTATGTACAGTAGCGGGACACAATTCCACCTTTACATATGTGCAGCCTAAGTTACCAACGACGATGAACAAAATTTATCGAAATTCTATGAACCTTCACGCAGTTACTGCTTGCTGTATCCTCTTTTGTCTTTCGAGAAGACGACGTTCTCTTTCATATTCCTTCATTCGTAGAGTGTAACTGTAACAGATATAATATTCTTATCTATGTGCCTTAAAAATTCATATAAAATGACAGTTATTTAATATGAGATACTTACTCTTCAACGTGGCACGCGTTATATTGATGTCTTTCATGCGCGCACTTCAACATGAAAGGGTAATGACGTCTCTTACATTCGTGTAAATCCATATACTTGTGGGCGCAATAATCGCGTTTGTCCATAGGGATCTTGTAAGCCATCATTTCCTCCTCCGACAGCCTCATCTCTATAAATCCGGTACACTAAGCAAAATTTGGACACGCAGATATCTCCTGATAGCTTAAAGTTTGAATTGTAAATGCTATTGCTATCCACATTTCAAACAACATAGACACTCAGTGTACCCTAATTTTGCAAATAATGCTTAATGAAACATTATACAACAAAACATCATACTATAAATCAGTCGAGTAGAACAATTGTCCACTAAATTAATTGAATGTAATTACAGTCACAAAAAAACGATATTAGAATTTGAAATATTTGAAACGCAAGGTAAATTTACACTTAACTGATTCGTGAATAAAACACATATTTACAATGAGCCTTTTTGCAGTAAAATTATTACTAATATTTCCATATGCACCTCTCATATATCCAGCAAGTAAAATATTAACAGCGTGCAAGTAGTTCACCAGCATATTCGAGAAGAATATTGTGGCAGATTGACATCAATTGCGTCTGCATTAAACACGTGTTCTGCCAACAGAGTCTATCGACACAAGGCCGGTTGTTTCAACTTCTTGGTAAGCTAACCAATAGTTAAATCATATGTCTCTCTTTGTTTCTCCTTCGACAAAGATTAGACAAAGATAAACATATGATTTAACTGTTAATTAGCAAGAAGTTGGAACAATCGGTCCATAATCTGACAGTAGATCGTCAACAGATTCTGCAGTCAATCTGTCACCTTATTCTGCTAGCAGATTCTGTTATATTACTGTTGGCATTCTGCCAACCAAATTTGTAGCAAACACTTTGTAAAATCTGTTTCCAACAAATTTAACCGTCTAAGCACCTAATTGTGAAAGTAGATGTGAAGCAGATTACAATAACACATGTAATTAAATGCCCAGTAAAATCATCAACCCCATAATTATGTCACCCAGTCTTGACAGAAAGATCTATCAAAATCCGGTGACAATTGACAGTAAAACTTTGGTAGTGTATGCCTTTCGCGTCCAGGCGATTAATCACAAACACAGAGATTCGATTGATAACAATAAGATATTGCACGGTGAAAACGCGTACGAGGTTAGATTCGAACGGATATACTTGCCTCTGGGTTTCCGACCATTCGGAAATCCGTACATCGGGTCGAAAGTCGGTTTACCGTCGGACACAGGCATCGTGTCGGGATGCGTTATGTAGGTAGCGATGTAATTACCCATTATTTTCGTCAAATTGCATCCAGCGGGACGAGTAACAGAGAAAAAACCGTGAGCGCACCGTCGTGCTGCGCTGACATCTACTCTCTACTGATCCAACTTATGTAACGTGCACCGCACGCACGAAGCTAAATTGCACCGACTACTTCGGGCAATTATTTATTATGAGTTATTAAGTTATTAAATCAGTGGACCGAAAATTTGGAAGTTATATGTTTGAATGTTAACTTTTTCAGAATAACAAACCACGAACTAAAAGATTTCTTACAAGCTGAACCTTACAAATGCAAATATATATTAAATATATATTAGTTTATAAATATAAAATATATATTATTTTTAATATATTCATTTGCACGTGTAGAGTGTGGGTACATACAAGGGAAAATTCAAATATATCGAGACGAGTTGCTTGAAGAAAGTTGCTTTATTTTGCTGAAATAAACATATCAATATATTAAAATGGCGTTAAGTGTAATAATGAGGAGTAATTACGAAAAATCGCTTCAGGGCTAGTCTTTCTGTTCATACTTTATTTTTACAAAAAAAAGCAATATCTGCGTTATTCTAAAGATAGTATCCGTGTAGTATACAACTTCTTATCAGCATCATATGTGTACTATTATCACGCCCTAGCATAATAGTACTCCGACAAGCTGCATACTTACAATAGGAAGTTCGTTTTGGACTTAAATTATAATTTAATCATCATCTTCTTCCATAGGTTCCGCAGCTCCACTACCTAGAATATAAAATATATATTATATAATAGAATCCACATTAATAATTTGTTTTTATTTAACATGGTTCAGAAATACTGTACATATGCAAAGTATGGAAAGCATACAAGCTTACGTACCATTTTGCAACCGTTCCTCACCAGGTATGTGACCAGCCTGCAACAATTTACTAAGCCTTTGCACCTCCTCCAAGGAAGATGCATTTGTAATGGCCTCTCGAATTTTGTTACGTTCCTCAGGAGTGGTCAAAGGTTTATCCACAGACGTGCCCGCCGTTTGTGCCTTCACCTTTTTAGCTATCTCGCGTGCCATCTCCTTGCCACGCTTACTTCTAAAGTATTCTGTCGCCGCTTCGCGCTCCGCCTTCTTGATTTTTCGAAAATCGAGCAATCTGAGTTGAGGAAATCTATAGACGACGTACTGTCTGTACTGTGGCTTAGCGGACACTGGGTTTTGAAGCAGGCACAAGTTTGTAAGATTCTTCAGTGGTATTAGAGGCTCCAGGTCACCCAGTTCTTGTATCATATTGCCGGTCAACATCAGAGTTTCCAGGTTCGGTATACAGTGTTCCAGTCCTTCGCCAATTCTGACGATACGATTGTTATTAAAGAACAGGGTTTTTATCCTTTTCAAAAGCGGAAAACCGTCCAGCTTACGTATGTCGTTATCGGAAAAGTCTATCGTGTCAAATTGATCCTATGTAAAAAGCAATGTAGTATAATGTAGTAATCGGTTATAGGCTTTGCGCTAAACTTCGCGGGGTAAAATACAGGTCGCTGTTTCTTCCGACGAAGCGTGTACCTACCAAGGTCGCGCCCAGATTCTCGATGGTGGGTATCTTATATCCTGTAACAAACCAGAGAAGCAAGAATATAATAAGACAAACGCGATACGTGAATTAACAATAGGAGATTTCGCGTGCGATTCCCCACAAACCTCGGAGATCTAATTCGCGATCTCGCACAGGATTGATGTACTGCATCGACTGCTCTATGAGTTCCGGCGTCAGTTTCACCATCGTGAACGAATTACCGGTCGAATCTCTATTGTTTTTACAACGGTCTCTTTTCACACGCTTTGAACAGCGCAACCGAACGCATCACAAAAGCTCGAGAAAATGAGGTTAAGGGCAGGGAAGACAAGACACCACTCGGAACATCCGCGAACTACAAATTCGTATGTTTATTATTACGGCCAAAATACAGCAGAAATGGCATTATAATTATGATATTTGCAATTAACAGCATCGTTTTTAGGATCGTACAGAATTTTACAATATTTTGTAAAAAAAGGTCAAAATAAAAAATATCTCGTCGATATCGACGATTAACTCAATCGGCAAAGTTACCAGCGTGGTAATAAAATAGAGAGACATGCAATTGCCCACACGGTTGATTGGCTAATTAAATATAAAATAATATAAAATTATCTGATTGATTGATACAGCGGAAAGACTCCCAAGAACCGGTCGCTGTGAACAATCGAACTGTGCGCAATTGAGCCGCTCCCAATAAAATATACAGTGTTTATTATTAGGACAAGACGGAATAGAGAATAAGAAATCTTTCCCAAACAACACAATGTCCAAAATTAGAATATAAGACGTCTTTAAGATGTTTTAAAGACAATGTTAGACACACAATGTGTCTTAAAGACATATCTCATTTAAGACAAATAAGACCCAAGTTGTATTTTACGTAATGTCTTTGTACTTCGAAAAAAATCCAAGTAGTATCTTTTATTTTAAAAAAATACAACCCAATTCGGTAAAAAATTTTTCATATATATATAAACATATACATATAAACATAAATAAACATATATAAACATACAAAGCTCCGATTAAGCTCCCAAAGAGTTCATTTTGCTGAGCTCCCGGGGAGCTTACAAAATTGGACAAAACAAGCTCCCAGGGAGTTCATTTTGCTGAGCTCCCGGGGAGCTTACAAAATTGGACAAAACAAGCTCTCAGCTAGGCGATTCAGTGGCTGCGTTCCGTTTCACGCATATGCGCGCATTTATCTATAGTTCATGTCACGTAATCGGTAAAAAATGCGCGCATATGCGTGAAACGGAACGCAGCCAGTAACTCGTTATCACAGTATAACTACATAC
>NJRL01000505.1:6375-29525 GCA_003063815.1 Aphaenogaster rudis
GCAACTTCTGAAATTTTTCATTTTCGATTCCAGCAACGATAGAGACTGAAGATCCAGAACAATAAATATTTTTAGAAACGCGAAACGGAAGGGTTAATTATTTAGATAGCGCGGAACAAGGATGACGATTTTTGTTAAACGCGACAAGGCAGATAAAAAATCGAGGTCAAACGACGTTCGTACGTTACCGACGAGTTCACCTCTTCGCCAGCCGCTAGAAACAATGGTCGTGGCAGGCTCGAGATAGTTGGCCGAGTGTGATCGACATATATAAGAAAAAAAAAAGAAACGTTACGGTTCGAACGTTACGATTCTTTCGATGACTCATTGATTGAAAAATTAGAGTACCTGGCGAGGTGGGGGGCGGGACGTCGGCGTTGGCCGCGTCTTCTTCTCCGACCACCGTTCTTTGTTACGTTGCGCACAGAACGTCGGTTTTAAACAATAAAACGATGATCTCATCGCACGATTAATCGAGATTACGGCTGCGATCGTGTTAACGCGAGCGTAAAACTGGGTAATATGAAATATCTAAAATCTAATCGTGGAAACGGGGAATCAGCATCGGAGCGCGATTAAAATTATATTGGAGGTCGGATTACGTTTAGGTGGAACGACAGATAACGTGAATCATTATCGAGCAGCAAAATATGTTTTTCGTTTCGCTGCAGCTTTCGATTACATGCACAATCCGACGATATCGGCTGATTTAGCGTTACTCCGAGATTACGTCAGTTCGCGCTTTTGTATCTCGGAAGATATTGTCCACGAGGCATTCTCATAATCAGACTTATTCAGAAATATTTTTCCGGCTGACATTTTCTCGCCGGAAATTTGTAGAAAAATTATATCACGAGATATTGTTTGTTCCAAATTGTCTAATTTAACGATTATTTAATTTCGATTAACGAGACGATTAGTCGAATTAATTTTATTTAGCTCTCGGAATAATGGGGGGAATAACTGTCGAGCTGTATGCAGGCCTGGAAATAGAAGAAAAAGTGATCCGCCACTTTCTTTTCAATTGACCGCTTTAACGTTAGTTTACTCGCGACGGGAGGCCGAGAGAGCGCCGCGCGCTTAATTCCGATTAATTAATTGTTACAGCTGGAAGCGAGACGGACGAATTGGACGGTGCCTGCCAGGCGCTGGCGAAGAGGTTGGAGGTCGAGCTCAGGAGGGCTAAACACGCCCAGCTGGCTTGCGGCGAGGTCCTCTTACCTGCCGATTTGCTGCCCAAGATAGCCAAAGATGTACTTACGATGGCGGAGAACGAGCCCTGCGGCCTACGGTAAGTCGAACTTTCCGCCGACAGCGGTGATACCGCGATTCGCCGGCGATCCCGAACCCGGACAATTCAGCGCAATTCGAGAATCCAGATAAATATTATTTCGCGCAACAAGTGTCCATCTAGAAAACATCGCGAAACTTTTCTCCGAGAGTTGTTTTTTCGCGAATAATGTTAAAGGTGATATCGGTAATCGCGCGAGACATCTGGAGCGATCTTTTTCCCTAGCGAAAATGACTCGATTGAATTTTATTCTTTTCACATTTTTTAATTTTAATAATCAGTGTTTTACTCTTGTTTATTAAAGACCGATATTAAAAATAAAAATTTGTTAAATTCTTCTTGAGATCAGATTTGTTATCGCTTAAAGTAAACATTTCTCTAAATTAAATTATTATGCTGTCTAATATTCAATATATTTGAAAAATTTATGTATGCTTGTTTCAGAGGCTGCACGTTGTTCATCAGCTTCGAGACGGACAGTATGTGTCGCAAACTGTCGAGAATACAGTGCGATCCCAGTACTGTGTCGACGTTCGAGCTTTATCTCACGCTGAAGCAGGACCACACGTCCTGGCACATGCTGCTACCTCAGTTCTTAAAGTGAGTGCACTTCACAAAGTGAAATCTTGCAGTTAGAATCTGATATTTTAAATTACTTGTGTTGATGGAGCTTAATTTTGTGGAACGAACATTCCAGATGTCCTGTTATGTTTCATAATTAGCCATTGTTATTCCACATCTTCACTTTGATAAACTGAAGTGGTATCGCGCGATACCACTTCTTCACTTAGATCGTGTGATTAGATTGTATCTTGATAATTTTGATTCATCCAGCTTTTTCTACAAACATCGCGTTGCAAAATATTGCACATTTCATAGATAATGTGATTAGCGCGATTGTTCGAGATATAACGAAACTTAAAATCCGATTCTTTGTTCTTTTTCAGAAATCTCACGCGCGGTGGCACCATCATGATCAGTAGGGACTTCACTCTGCAAAAGAAGAAACTCTACAGGTCTTTCCAGCAATCTCATTGAGAGGCCTCGGGATCATACATTGGGGTTTTGCACGTTTAACGATCACCCGTTGTACTTGTGCGCGTAAACGGGTGCGGCCATTTTTTGTCAGACTGCCGCCCTGTGGGCGTCAGCCAAATTTGTACAATATCGGAAGACCAGGAAGGAATAAAAACTAAGACGGTGGAAGCAGCGATGCGGACCTGAGGTTAGATTCCGTCGTTGTAATGGCACGCTGTAAATTTTGCGTACCATGATTATGATTGCACGAGGTGTTGCGTTTAACCCTTTAACTTCGATATTACATTTGGATTTTCTATATGAATGACATTTCACTTATGAGAGACCGTAGAAACTTTTTGAACGAAGATACTCGCACGCACGAGTGCGGGAATGAGATTGTTCTGTGTGTTTAGAATTTACTTATTGGATATGTAAAGAAATGAAGTAGTTGGTAGAAATGCTGCTTTACGATGTAAAATTGTTGCAGTTTGAGCGCAACGGTTTTACGAAAAGTTAGATCTTGTGTCGAACATCAAGCGATGCGTAGATATAAAAATTCAAAATTTTGGGCGTCTACAAATTTATTAGTTTAAGGCTCCTGAGTAGTCACCGCGGCCATGTTGAAACTGTGACGTCAGAGGCGAGAAAATACACGCTGAAGATTCTTGCGTCTCATTTCCAAATAAAAAGATAATCGAATAAAAAAAAATTTTTTATCGCTTTAGCACACTTCCAAAATACAACACGTCAGAAGTGAGAAGTGACACGTTGAGAATTCTTGCGTACCATTTTTAAATAAAAAGATATTTGGATAAAAAAACACTTCCATTTGCTGCTTTTGGCGCTGTATCGAGGAGTTCTCGGCTGACTACTCAGGAGCCTTAACGAAATCGCGGGACTTAAGGTATAAGGAACAAAAATCCAGACATTTCAATCTACATCGGGGATTAAAGAATTCAATCAGTTAATGACAATTATAATTCAGAAGTTAAACGATTAGGTTCGAAGGACACAGGAATTTAAAAAAAATTTGCAAGGCTATAGCTTATAAGATATGTAGAATTTGAAGATAGTTGGAGTTGAGGACCGTAGAATTTAAGGCTTCCAAAATCTAGGGATCTAGATTTGGAGTTAGAAGTATTGTTACAGTAAGGATGAATCTAACACGTTATCACATCGCTGAACAGCGAGTCGGTTAAAGGGTTAACGACAACAACATCGCTCTTTGTTTGTCTGCTGTCACCATGCAATATTGTATTCAAGGAGAGAGGCCTATTACGCGTTCGATAATTGTGATAGCGCGAGACAAGTTCTAGTAGTAGCAGATCTTATATCGCGAGCAGTGGCTCTCGCATCTTCGTTCTTGAAGAGGATATGTGATTATAAGACTTGTAACAAATTTCACGTGATACGTAGCGAGTATGATTAGTTTTAGAGAGCGCGTTTTACTGATTAATCGTAGTCAGGTAGCTATTAGTCGCGTCGGATGTTTAGTGACGATCCTACGAAGCTCGTGTGTCTCTCACACGGACGAGCACACATTGTCCATTTTTCATTGTGAAATGCGAAATGATCATGTCGGAATAATGTGGCAGCGTATTTCCCAGATAGGAATCTTTTATGAAAATCTTGCAGGATAGCCCCCAGAGGAGTGGGTACTAATGAGACTGTCATTTTGTGATTTATCGTGAGTCATTATTGATATTAACAATAATTCGAGTATATAATTATATAATCGAATTATTATTGAGAAGCGTAAAAATTTAAATAATAATTCACATGTTCCAATTAATTTTTATATTTTCTACCGAACTTCCGAGAAAAAAATTTATTTTCTTAAAAATTGCAACAAAAATAACTTCAGCGAGGATATTCTCACAGTACATATTTTTCTGGGACATCCTGTATATCCTATTGGTAGATGGTACAGATGTTCAGCCCATTCCATCACTCCATCGATCGATCTTTCTCCCTCGTCATTTTCTCCCTTCATAACAGTCGCTATGTGTGAAAAATCTCATTAAATTATAATAACATCTTCTCTCGATGTCGCGATGCTGATAATCATTCCCGCGATATCACTGATAAATACATTCATGTTTACGCGATCATTACCGGATGATTCGTCTCGACAGTAACTTATTTAAGCCATCGAATTTGTCAGCGGAGGCAGTGTGATTTGTCTTCAGCCTGCATTGTTAGTAATTTTACTTAAGTTTCAATATTTTGTGTTTCGAGATTTTAGTTCTGCGATTATGAATTTATTTCGATGAATGTTCTCAATTCTGTGAAAAGTTCAGAGTTTGTAACACTCGTTACGGATTTTTCGTTTATAGTTAGCGAGATTAGAAAATCTCTTAACGAGATAGAGTAAAGCGATGCAATTTCTAACACTTCAGAATGGCGTAGACTTGTTAAATTAAGAGGCAAGAATCAATCTTGTCTAGCAGATATAAAAAGTAATCATGTAAAATCGTGTGCTGACTAATGATGTAAATGTATATCCACTAGACTAGATAGTTGAACTATATCTCTCGGTATAATCTGAGGGACGATCCATCTTGAAACTGTATCGCTTTAACTCTATGTAGTTTCAAACAGATTTTCACAGAGAAACAATGACAAGATGAGCTTGCGTTCGCCGTTTAACGCGCCGAAAGGGACGAAGGATTAGAGAGAGGATTAACGTTCTGCAATTAAATTATTGTTCACAGTCTTCGCTTCAATTTGTCGTGTTATTATATATTATTATTATTCGTTGACTACCGTACGTACTACTGCTTACGTTGTGGTTAATACCTGTTCGCGTTTTCTTTCTGTGTCTATATCCTTTTTTTAATTTCTTTACCCCTTTTTCGTTCTGTTTTTTTTTTATTTTGCTTCGGTCGCTTTTCGTCGTAGCGCGATTAAAGACCTTAGTGGCGGTATTGTGATATTAAGAATTACGAAGTGATTAAGAGAAGGAAGCAAGTGTGTGATTATCGTTAGGATTTAGATTAAAGGCGCTTGCGTGAAGTTTTCTTCGCGGGGTCGAGAGAAACGTGTTGCGTATAGGGATACGAGCCTCTCTGTTTCACCTTCGCGCAAGAAAGAGAGTACACTGAAATCGAAAACCTCTTCGTGGTTTACTTACAAAGGGTGGCGACGCTTTAACCGGTGAATCGAATATTTATACCAGAAAGGTGAGGTTTCCTTTTACGAACTGGATTACAACTGAATGCGTTCCGCGACGAGACTCAATGGAATTAGATTGAACTCGTTTCTCTTTTTGTGATAAAATGAAACTGTCTCTTTCGAAGTCGGTGAGGCAAAAAAACCGATGCTGTTGCAATGAAATTCAATGTTTAACAGAGAAATTGTATGGAAAGATTTATTTGTATATATTTTATTTTATACGTTAAAATAAATTATAATTTTTATTGAAAAGAAACTTAATCCTTTTCATATGCTCTGATATAATACCGTTTTAAAACTTGTTTCTTGTAATTCCGTTAACACTTGTGCGTATTTAATTAATATTTTTTGCAGCAAAGGATCTGGATTACGTAATCTCAGTATATACAAAATACATATATTATAAATTCTCTAATATATATATTTATATGTTTGTATATTAAAATCTGAAACAAAAGCTCTCTGTAAAATTTCAAGAATCTAACAGTATAATCAAGGATCTTTTGTGTAGTGTCGTTTGTGATTTCAAAGATCTTGCAAATCAAACAGTTTGTTAAATCTTACAAAGTGTAAAATAAAACTTGTCGCATTTTATTTAAAAAAATATCAATTTGACGCCACAATATTTAATCAAAAAACATACACTTTTCCAGATGAGTACCAATAAAAATTGAAGAAAAGTAATGAGAATATAAATACTTTAGAATTAGAACCATAGAACCATAAAGTTCAATTGTCTCGTTATAAAAAATTCAAATTTGGAAAGTGCATTGTCAAGAAACCAAACTTTTTTGTGATTCGGGAAAAGAAATATATAAAATATCCACACTTTGTAACAAGAGGTGAATTTACGGTGACGAGTTCAAAACTTGTTTTTCAATCATCTAAATGATGGAATTGAACCGGTTAAAGCTTTAAGGGGGAAGAGACAATCCCGTCCAGAACACTTTCCCACCATTCTGCCAAGTCGTACATGCATCTACATCACCCTTACTTCAGTTACTTCATACGAGGACGAAAAAAAGAGAAGTAGCTAGAAGGTCACGTAAGAATGAGGGACAGCCACGTGTAGAGTTAACCGCGCGTTGTAAATTGGGCTATCGCATTTGCACGAAAGGTGTAAGACTGATTTGCTGATGTAACAAATGAAAGACATAAAAACGTTGGCCCGTATTAAGCCAGCTGGCACTTCACAGTACAGCACGATCGTAAATCATTGCCCGAGAAGATACAATCTGAAAAAGAAAATTTATAGATTTATCTCGCAGGATATCTATTATACGATAAATTCATTATTAAAGAGAGAGGAAGCGACACATATAAATTATAAATTCAAAAAGGCGAATTTTGTTTCTCGGGGAATGATGTTCAGCTCGTACTGTGTATAAACGTACTATTGTAATCAGCAGTTATTTGTTAATAACAAACGCTACAAACGACGTCGCAAGTCGAAATTGTCGCATTACAGAGCGATAGAAAGCAATACTCGCGGCCTCGTTTATATATAATTGTTGTTAGTTAATTATATACGTTTTACACATGAAAGATTAATCCTATACAGTATAACACTTCTTTTTTTTATATGGAAATGTGAATGTGTCCACGTGTATTATCAAATTTGATAGTATATTATATTATCGAATATAATTTATATTGTATTGCAAATACCGTATATATATAATATATATACATATATAATGATATATTTTATAACAAATTCGAAGTTATATTATGCGAAATAAAGGAGTCAAGCGTGAGAGCTATTAAAATGAAAAAGCTGAAAACCACGAAAACTCTCTTTGTGATCATTTTATTTATATTCAATTTTATAATTGAATGTGCGTATGTGTAATCCCCAGTGAAGTTTCGAAACCTATACTGTCGATGGTTAAACGCGGATGGTGATCATTTATATGTATATATGCTTTCTAAAATATTATATCGTGATATATAAAACACAATAATATGTCGGATGTGACGACGGCGGTGATACCGTCGTTAATCACGTTTTTACCGTGTGTGAGAATTTTATTGAAAGCGTTACAAAAGTCTATCTCGTTTTTTTTGTATAGAGTAAGCGAGAGAAAACAAGTACAAGTTTTTTCCTGGGAAAAAAATTAAATAACAATATTACGGAACATATATATACATATATCATATGTAAGATTAGATTAATGTCTAACGACGTCCTCTCGAGGCGTATCTCTGGTGGTGGTCCTGCGCGGGACACACGAAGTAAAAGAGAATTGGAGGAAGTCCAAATGATAGCGAAAATTCAATTACCGATAAGTTACGGCGGCGAACGTCTCTCATCGCTCTCGCTTGCGTGACAAGAGCGATTAAAAAAAAAGCGCGTCCCGTTGATTGCCTCCATTATTTATCGTTTGTAGCGATTGTTTCTCGACAAAGTGAACGTTAACAGGATCGATCTGTGAAACGACGTGCGTTACGTGCGCGATACGTCGCGCACCGCGGAACGTATCTATCCGTTTGTGTGTTCCCAATTCCCATTTGCGAAGTAATTGTTTTTACGGGCCGTCAAGAAAAATTTTTCTGATCTCATGAGCGGACGAAGGTTTTTCCATCCTGTGGCAGTGAAGCGAGGGATGATTTATATATATATATATATATATATATATATATATACACTCATATTCTCGAAATATTTACATGTTGTGAATGTGCGCGATTGCTTCAGAGATGATGATCGTGTAAAGTTTAACCCTAAATAATATAAAACAATTTACAATAGTGTAAAATTATAAAATAGTATAATAGTATAAAACAAATTTGAAAGTTTGGCAAGAGAGGAAAGGAAAATCTCTAGACTCGTTCCAAATTGTTCGTTTGAGATGTGAAGGTTCCAAGGACTTCTGAAAAACTCATTCAAGGATCAATACAAGTACAGAGTTGATGATAATCTTTCTCTTCATTTTCTTCATGTTTTAGACAAGATAGGAATATTCTTTTTTTATACTGTTCAGGGTTAAACGTTAAGTTACTGCGAAGACAAGGATTGATGAAGTAAGCTCTTCACGGCGAAAGGGTGGAAATGAGACCGAGTTTCTCGTATCGCGAGGGTAGAGAGGAAGACAGAGAAAGAGAGAGTGAGAGAGAGAGAGGACAGATAATATTCGTAATGTCGCACAGCAAACGATTTGCGCGACGCTCGCTGTGCTTTGGATATTTTTGTACCTTGCGCGATATGAAAGTCCGATTACGTAGTTTTCGCGATAGTTTGCTCGCGATTAATGACGCGGCTTCTCGATACGTTAGTGATCCTTTGCGAGCGCATTTTCCCGTATTAAGAAATGCTATGTGATGTTATTTCTAATTTGTAATATCTACGACAATTTATGCTGCGTTTGAGAAACGCAAATAACAGAAAGAGATATATCAGAGAGGGCTGTTGTCTTCTTTTTGTTCCCCAACTCCTCCTGTTATCATCCTGGACCTTCTATCGGAGATTCTGCGAAACCTTCATTCACGTTTCCTTTGAAGTAAGATAAATATGAGAATAAAATGGGTGAAGATAAAAATTATTTCTTGCGATTATTAAAATATTTAACAAATATTATATTGTGTAATAAATGTAACAATCATTACACATTAAATATGCAACATACATTGCAAGATGAACAATACATTTTTCGATTTTAGATAGATCTTAGAATGAAAAAATTAATAATTAAGATATTAGATTAAAATGTTAAGTTAAGAAAATATTTTTTTTGTGAAGTAAAGTTGTGTCGAAGAGAAACATAAAGATGACATTTTTTATTATGTTGGACTATATTCTTAATATTTATTTGTGTATTTATGTTTGGCTGAAGAAGACTCGATGACTCGAAACGGTTTTTATGTAATATAAGTTTTATATAATTATTTTATAACATCCTTTTGATTGCTCGTCTAAGCCCTACACTGATGTATATTTCTATTGCTGAGCAATAAACGAGCCGTAATTTACAATTCATAAGATGACAACCTATGATTTTAAGAAAATTGAGACTGAGTTATCAGTTAGATTTATGCAAAAAAGGACTGAATGCAAACTTTAATTAGATAAGTTGATTATTTTACTTATAGAAATCTAAGATTTCTGATTCACGTTTTGAGAGGTTCCTAAAAAGACTACGACCGGTAGTCATAGTCCGTTCTTATTTCAAGACCGTCTTAAGTAATGTCTTAAGACGCTAATACGGCTCTGTGATTGGTTTATGACATCTTAAGATTGTACTTAAGATGGTCTTAAATATAAGAACGGATTATGAATACCGGTCCAAGTTTTAATATATTTAAAGTATCTATGCTTATTAGCATTTGTTGGAATCCATTGTAAAATTATTCAAGGAGTAATTTTACGCGGTTACTATCCCAACGAATAATCGATTCGTCTCGGGAAAGTGTTTATTATTGAAATATAATGCCGAAATCGTGAGGCATACAATGCAAACATCGGCGCGAATATGCCGACGTAGCGACAAAGGAACTGTTATTGCTTGCGAAAAATGTTTTCAACATCGATATTTGCACAGAGTTTTCAGATGAAACTCAACTCGTGGAACTCGCTATATCCGTCCGAAGCGAGATAAATTGACGATAAGTGTATTATCAGCGGGGAAAACTATATTTACGCGCGACGAGCCAGGATTATAAATTTACCCACGACCGTGTGTGAATGTCGAGCAAATTAACAAATGAATACGCGATATATTCAAGATACGCGCGCGGAAAAAATTGTTATGGTTGTTACAACAACGTTCTCTATGATTGGAAGAGAAATGTATGTGAATTCAAGTTATATTTATATTACATCGAATATAGTTGTCAAGATATGCCTATCTATACGATTCTCACAACCGTAGTTCATATAAGTAACATTTTGTTAGAATATCCTTATATATGGTTGCTCCAATCAAAGGATTATTGCTATCTCTCTAATGTGGTCTGCAGAACAAATATAGTATGATTGAGAGATCTGTATAGGATATAGTTGCGGCACAACACTGAGAGTTCAGTTCTATTGCAACACACAAAATAGAATAGACAGCAGCAGTATTACCACCAACTCACGAAGAATTTTCAAATAAAATAAAGTGTTATATATTGCGATCCTTCTTGTGCATATTATTGTGGATACGATTGTAGATAATTATGGATAAAGCTTACAAGCCTGCAACCACAGTTATATACGTGTTATCCTATCTGTAACTTAAAAATGTTTTATTTTGAATGTTACCTTTGAAAATAGGAATAGAGTCCTCAAATCTTATGCTTTGAAGATAAAACATATGGATTTGAGGACTCTATTCCTATTTTCAAAGGTAACATTCAAAATAAAACATTTTTAGGTTACAGATAGGATAACATGTATGTAACGCGTTACTTGTAACGCCGTTACCGTTACCGTTACTTTTTTATAGTAACAATTTGGTAATGACGTTACATTTTTTTATAATGGAAACGATAATGCCAGGGTTGGAAAAGTTAGTTTTGGAAAGCTATCGTTATCATTACTCGTTATTCGTTGAAAAAAGTAACTCGTTACTTTACTCGTTACGTAACGTGTAAAAGTAACGCGTTACTTTTGCGTTACTTTTCGCGCGTTACTTTTGCGTTACTTTTACTTAACGTTTTTTCAATGAGTAACGAATAACGAATTACTTTTCAAAAGTAACTTTTCCAATCCTGGCGTTACCGTTACTGTTATTAAAAAATGTAACATCATTAACAAATCGTTACTATAAAAAAGTAAAAGTAACGATGACGGCGTTACAAGTAACACGTTACTTGTCAACCCTGCATGTATATGACTATATGGCAGAGTTGGGAAAGTTACTTTTAAAAAGTAACTCGTTACCGTTACTCGCTACTCATTGAAAAAAGTAACTCGTTACCGTTAAAGCGGTCAAAATTGCGGTTTTACTTTTAGAATGCTCGACTGTGATTGGTCGATATGCTTAAGTCTTACGACTTAAATCTCATTGTAGACACCGCTTAAGGCCTTCACACATAAAATCGCGTAAGGACGTAAAACGTAAGCGTAAGAAAATCGACCAATCCCAATCAAGTATTGTGCTGTCCGTAACCCCAGTAGGGAAAAATACTCGATTGGGATTGGTCGATTTTCTTACGCTTACGTTTTACGTCCTTACGCGATTTTATGTGTGAAGGCCTTTACCCATTGGAAAAAGTAACTCGTTACAGTTATCGTTACTAAAAATATAACGAGTCGTTACAATTTCCGTTACTTTTTCGCTAAATTTTAATGATCTTTTTTTAGAATCTGATATCTGACTGTCTATATTGCTAATTGATTAGTTCAACGCGAGATCTATAGTGGTCATGATTAATCGCAACAAGATCAAACACAACGCTCCTTTCTTTTAAAACTCGCTTATGCCCTTTCCAAACATGTGTAATGTACATGTACGTAAAGTAACGATAAAAGTAACGATTATATTCGTTACCATTACCCACAAAATGTAACTGCGTTATCGTTACCGTTACTAATGAAAAAATATAACGTCGTTACCAATTCGTTACTAAAAAAAGTAACTGTAATGGTAACGGCGTTACAAGTAACGCGTTACTTCCCAACCCTGCTATATGGTTGCAGGAACTGTACCTATAAATAATCATTACGGTTATAACATCCATATAGCAGCTACCCTCGCTAAGATTGGGGCAACCATATAGGTCACTTCCAGAGTACTATGGTTCCCATAACCCTTTTCTATGGATGGGCGAAAAATAACATTATCCCATACAGCACAGAACATTGCAGCAACATTTCGGCAATATTGTTATGTTACTGCAATGTTACTGCAATGTTGCTGCAATTTCTGTACTGGGATTATTCTGCTGTGGCAACCTTAACTTTTTCTCCGTGCGCAAATGTAAAATGCGAGGAGCGTCGGGATTAAAGCTCGAAACGCCGCACCGTGTGCGTGGGGGCCGGTATTGTTTCAACTAGTTCTCGCAATTATCACGGCGTACAGGACTGGATAGGAGAAACCGGTTTCTCGCGCGCGCGAGCGCTCGCCTGCGGTCGCTCGGCGTAACCCGTTTGTTCGTGTTTCCATCTCGAAAACTCGTATTATCGCCACTATTTCAGAGAGCTCCTCCGATGAAAAATTCTACACACCACATAAAGCGTAATCGCGTAAACCGGATCGGTGGATTGCGCAAGCGTTGCCCCGATCCTCGAGCATCGATTCAACCGTTCCGCGATTGTTGCGCGGAATTCGTGTTTGTTTTCCTTTTTATTCCGTTCGCAAGTATACCGTGCTCTTTTATCACATCATACGGCTCGGTGCTTCGCCATCGCGGAACAACGGTCGCTTGTTGTGAGCAGCTTCGAGTCTTCCTTCCCCAACGAAAGCTGATGAGAATTTCAATGGCGGGGCTAGTTTAGCGGTGAAAATTATGTAAACGCTTTTCTATCGCGTTTTAAAATTGACTGTCCGTGCGATTAAGCCTGGTACTACCGTTGGTTGTAACAAAACTCGCCTCAAGTTGAACGACGAATAAAGCGTACCACCGTTTGCTTGCGCCTCTTCACTTTTAACCCGTAAGTGCTGGCGTGACTTTTTTTGACGTAAGTGCTCGCATGAGGGTCAATTTAACCGACATTTTTAATTCATTTATTTTTTACGTATAAACAAAATTTTTTAAATTTAGAAATAAGGTAATTGGGAGAAGACGTGAAACATTTTGTATTTAATTTATAAAAAAATAATATGTATATTTCGATTAATTCAAATAAATGTATTTGTCATTTAAAGAATACAGTATTAGAAAACAGTATAAAATAAACATAAAGTAGTAGTTAACTTATAAATTTATAAACGAATTCTGAATCATGGTTGGCATCTTCCTCCAATTACCTTAATTATAAACTGAGACTGTTTTAAACATAAAATAATCATTTTCAAGCATTAGAAATTAAAAGAAATTCATATTTTTAAAAATATTTCTTTATGTAATATTTTGGTGAGAGAGAGAGAGAGAGAGTAATTTGTCTGCGTGGGTCAGTTTGACCCTCACGCAGGTGGTTAATAACGTAAAAACCTCCAGATCTTTGATTTTACAGCTCGAAGAATATTCGTATTACGAGAATGAAGTCTACGAGAATGAAGTTTTTCTGAGTTTTAATAGAGCGACAATTTTCAGGGAACCCTATAGAGACGTTGCGTAATATTTCAGGTCTAAACGCCGCGTCGTCCAGCTTCTTCATCAACTTCACGGTTCATCTTCTGATGTATATTCTACTACCTAGCGAATGACTTTGTTGATATTCGCTCCGGATATTCAATAAGCTAAAACGGGAACGGGCGCTTCGGGACATCTGTGTCTAATTTGGTAGCGAATGAGTTCTGGCTCATATCCGCGTCCGGACGCGTTCGCACAGTGTCTCTTCCTGAGATCTGGTATATCAATAACGCGTAGGTAATTCAAGTCGTGCGCGATAACGGGCTGGCAACCGGGTGACTTGCGCGCTCAGCTGATGGCCGGTATATCCACTGACGCTCGGACGCACATGCGAACATGGCACGTACACGCACGCAGGCACGCACGCACAACCGCCTACTGTTTCCTCGCTGATGGGAATCGGAGTTGGTCGCAGACAGTTTGCCGCTGCGAGCGAAATATCAAGTTGGAAAGAAAGCAGGGCGAAGTAAAATTGTTAAAAGATGATGTTATCCTTCCAGCTGGGGATATTTTCGTGCGCCTTTTTTTTTCATACGAGGATCTCGGAATCGAGATGACGTACGCAACTCTTTTTTAAATCGCAATCATGGTCGGGGAGATGGAGAACTGTCGGAGAAACTTACGGTAACGTCACGGCAACTGCGAGAAACCTGTCAGATGTCACGTCCTTTAAGATTTCTCCGTCGTTCGTAGAAATGAGAGGGTTTTTCGTCACTTGGATGCGTAGATATGAAGAATCGGATGGTCATACAATTATCGATGTCTCGATACCGACATCGAGCGTCACGTTTAGCAAAAGATACTGAAATAATAATATATAAGGCTATAATCTTTTATGACATCACCAGACTATTTACTCTGTCTTCGAACGTTCAGTTCTAGCATGTTTTTCTTGGAACATCTTGTCGGAACTTCTTTTTATAAGCTGGCACCAGCTAAAATCAGCTAAGTCCGGTTTAACGACTCGCTATATTCCACTTATCCTTTGCATTTACGTCTAT
The DNA here is from genome assembly GCA_003063815.1 of Aphaenogaster rudis. Lineage (NCBI taxonomy): Eukaryota > Metazoa > Arthropoda > Insecta > Hymenoptera > Formicidae > Aphaenogaster > Aphaenogaster rudis. Next base: position 21,079 of record NJRL01000505.1, read on the forward strand.
GAACCGAAAGTATAATGGCAACGAAAGAAACTGCGCTACTAACTTTTCTCTTCATATTTTTCCAAACGTTTCACGTTTAGAGTAAAATGAAAAAACGCTTTTATTTACTTATTATATTACATTTATTTATTTTTTATTTATATCATATTTATATTTATTTATTTATTACTCTAAACGTCAAACGTTTAGAGTAAAATGAAAAACGCTTTTATTTACTTATTATATTACATTTATTTATTTATTTTTATATCATATTTATATTATTTATTTATTACTTTCATATCGATACTTTGAGACTGATAGGACCAATGCCAACTTGGCAGCGGTGAAAAGCAAATATACGTTCTCAGGTACGATATATTCACTATTTACCTTTTTCCGTAAGGTGCAGAATAACACTGACAAGTGTTCTAGTTTCGAGCTATTGACATGTAAAGTCGAGATAAGAATCACCGATGTGTCCCTCGATTTTTCGTTCTGGACAGAACCACATCTTTTCAGGTGCGATTGAGATAATGGGAAGGAAGTTTAGCTTAATTTAGTTTAAGTCTAAATTTTGATCATCTTTATTTTCATTATCAAAATGATCATCTTCCTCTCTCTCTTTCTCTCTTCCTCTTTCTCTCAACACGTGACATCGGTCCTGATGGAAGCTCGCTTTACCCGAAGGGTCGATTCGCAGTTACTTCGACTAGATGCGTTCACGCGCGCACGCATACAGGCGCGTAGGTACACGCAACTTGTGTGCGTGCGTTTATCGCTTGCACGCAAGTTCGTTTACCCCGATGCAATAATCGCCATCCCTTATCTCGCGGTTTCCTGCGGTGCTCTCGCTTTCGCGTCTCGATCGCGGCGTGCTGCGCCGATCGAGGCTTTAAAGAAGAAGAATGTTCGCTATTTGAAAAAAAAACACGAGTTAAAACCTATATTTTTATGGTTACACTGAGAAAAATGTTAAAATTGTATACCAACAAGAGACGTATATAAAAATGCTTTCTGATCATAGCAAACAGACTTTCTGGTGATTGAATTTCTGATTATCTCGATATTTTATAGTTAGAATGTTTGACAGATTTAACTATAAATATCTGGTTTGTGTGTGTGTGTGTGTGTGTGTGTGTGTGTGTGTGTGTGTGTGTGTGTGTGTGTGTGTGTGTGTGTGTGTGTATCTTTCCGATTAAATCTACCAGATTTCCAATTTATGCAACAAGATTTTCTTCTGTGTACAAATGAATGATAAAATGTTTAACATTACGTTAAACTCTTGAACTTTAATTTCAATCAATGATCTATGTACGTACACTTTCACGTGTTACGTTTCGCGATATCTATTCATATTTTCCTTGTTCAGCTTGGAGGGACTTGTTTCAGGACGGTAATAAATTCATCTCTTTTTCCTCTCATTCTCTTTCCCCTTATTTATCCGGATTTCCCTATTATGCACGTCATGATCCAACCGTCCAAACTTGGAACGCACCTTCAGCCGTTGAACCCTTTTCGGAGTTCATGTTTGCGTAATAGATGGGCAATCTGCCCGTAGTCTGCAACCAGCCGCTCTATTTTCACTTTGGCAAGGGTATGTTATACACAAAAATTTGCCGTATCGTGTTGGCGGTTGAGGGGGAACCAACCGGTTTTGACGAATTATTCTTGGCCGAGAGATAAAGATCGTTCGCGTACGATCGATCAGCGTCAACGTACTATACGGTACGTATGGCCGTTCGGCTCGGGATTTACGAAATATCATGACAACATCGAGAACGTTGCCATGACAGTAAATCTGCTCGTCATAAGCTGGGGTGGGTTGCATCAGCATTAGCAGGTCAGTAGTAGGGCAAAATCAAAGCCCTTTACAGGCTTATTTCACAAGGCTATTAATTCGTTTAAATAAAATTGCTATAAAAGTAAAAAATCACTATCTATGATAAATTAAGAAGGTGATAAATAAATACTGAGAAAAGAGACTCGAAAAGATCGTTATTTATAATAAATTAAGAAGTTGATATAAATAAATGAGAGAAAAGATTCAAAAAGATATAGATGTACAAAAGATTTTAAAAGGACCGTTTGTCAAAAGAAAATCCCAATTACCTCTAAAAATATCTCCGTTTTGTTTTCATAATTAGATTGCTATAGATAATATGTATATATGTGTATCTTGGTTTAAATATGAAGTCCTTTTTAAACGCATTTGTCGAACAATTTAGCTTCCTAAAAAATTTGTCTTTCTTTCCTAAGAGGGGAGCGGAATTTTTTGAGATTACCCACTTCTGGAAGACGGATACGGATGAGCGGATAAACGAAGCGGGAAGCATTTGTGTTCTAAGCCACCGATGATACGAGGGGGCGGATTTAATACGATTTTCGGGAGCTACCTGCGTTACGCGTAAGGGAGGGCGCGGAGAACAAAGAAGCGTTTCTTATATAGGAGTATATTCGACGACGAGGGAGCGGACCGCGGAGGGCGAGGGGGAGAAAACAGGAAAGATCGCCTGGACGAAGATAGCGTGGCACAAAGACGTCTCTTTTGCTACCCCGCTGAGCGCTCGGTATCAGCGTCTCTCTCCCTCGTCCATTCGGTGCCGACCCGCTATTTTCGCCCACGTTAAGAGCGCGGAGGGGCAGGAGAAGGGAGACACGAGGGAGAGAAAGAGAGGAGAGCCTCCATGGAAGATGGAGCTAAGAGCAGGACCGGATTTAGGATGAGGCGAACGAGCTGTAAAATCGACATATCTTTCTGCACGGTGCGTTACAGTTGCAAACAAATATACTTTTCACCGAAGATAAAAATATAATTTATATCGAGAAGATGTGTCGGAAAATTTTTATTAACAAAATTTCTTATTTTTGAGATCGACGAGAAACGTACCTTGCGGGACTGTTGTGAAGCAAGATATTCTTTCTCTCTTTCTTTCGGTATCTCTGTTACCAGAGTATCAGTTTGCTCGCTTTGCGACAAAGAGCATATTATACTGATATTTTAAAAAAATTCTTCATTTCTAAATCGAGAAAAATTGACGTATTATTTAGAACTTTAACAACAACCACGGTAGGAGCAGTTGAATAATTGTTAAAGCTACTTATACAAGCTATACATTATTTACACCGTAAAGATTATGCGCGCGCGCGCACATTTCTATCTTTTACATATTTTAGCTCTGTCTATTTGAAAGAGTGATTGCAGTAAAGCCGACATTCGCTTATTTCTAATAAAAGACGCTCACATTTTGATTGCCCTGAGGCTTTAGCGTCCGCAAATCCGGCTCTGGCCAAGAGAGAGCTAGAGAAAGAAAGAGGGAGAGAAGGGGATGTAGGAAAGAAAAGAGAAAACGAAAAACCGGGTAAGAGAGGCGAGAGATGGCAACACAGAGAAGGGAAGGAGTAAAAGAGAAAAGGGAGAAGTTGGGAGGAGTCGTAGAGCGGTAAAGGAACGAAAGGGGCTAAAGGGTGCGGGGAGGCGGAGGGGAAGAGAAGAAGAGAAACGGAGCTGAAGCGAAGGGGGGAAAAAGGGAGGGGAAAGGCAAAGTGGAGGAGCACAGCAAAAGAGAGAAATTGAAGCGAAGAGAGAGAGAAAAACGAAAAAAAATGCAACGGGTGGAAGGAGGGGGAAGCGGTAGCGAGGAGAGAAAGAAAACACCATGAAGAATCGAAACGGTAGTCGTTGGGACGATCCTGCTAAACAGGTAGATCGATATTGACACTTCGGCCCGTATTCCGGCCCGTTCAATATAGCGTTAAACGCGGCCTTTTTGTTTGCACGTTCGGCAAACGCGATGTAAACTGATGTATGTAAACTTCCATTCGGGCAGATTGGCCAAGCAAGAGATATCTCGACCTCGGAACACATCTCTTTGCCAACTAAAACGGCACGAGAGATGCCACGTAATTTTTAACTTTTATAAGAGAACGTTTGCAAAATAATGAGCGAACCCCAGATTGCATCTGAGATTGAGCTTAATATCGCACATGCGGCCTCGTCTAGATAGCTTCAATTAGTTTCTTCAGTTCCCGTACGCAAAATCTAAATTTGTTTTACGTAATGCCTAGAAATATACGAGATTGCAGTTATTAAGCGGAACATACACATACACACACGCTGTAATTTGTGTCTATACGAAAACATTATATAATTATACTAATTGAGAACTTGTATCTTGTGTTACGAAGTTTGTGTCGTATATTAATCGCGGTCGAACTGCTCATAAAATTAGCGGTAAAAGTGAAACTATGGAGAACAAAATCACAGATTAAAAAAAGGAGCGCTTAATAGCGCCGACAGCAATATTCGGAGCGATATTCGGTACATTTGGGCATTCAACCGGAAACGGACAAATCCCGGAAAATCGGAGATTATTACGAGAATTAGTAGAAATGCCCAGTAGGAATATTAAAATACAATACGGCGGTTTTAACAGGGCAGAGCCAGAAGCAGTAATACCAGGAGCAGAATCAGGAATTGCGTTGTCGTCGGGAACGGAAAGCCGAGATTAGAATACCGTAACTTCAATTTTGGGTTAAATATGCAATTTGTTTCATGATTCTCTATTACGAATTTAATTTATCTACACTATTATGAATTTAATTATTATCTAATTGGTGTATTATTTTATATACAATTCTGGGTACTGTTCCCGTCTTCATATTCGGTATTTATGAACTGATATTAAAGCTGTATTAAGAATTGTAGAAATTTTACATGCATTATTCTCATGCATTACTCTCTACATACATTATTGATTTTACTCTGTTACATAACCAGGAAATCAGTTTTAGTAGATACATATTTAGAAAAATTATTATTTTATAACTTTCTTTTTAAGGTCTATGTGTTGTATATGTGTATTATTATATATTGTATCATATAAATTCCGTGTTTTTTATACAATTAAAACTAGAAGAAGAGATGAACGATATGTCATCGCTAAGATTATTTGATATCAACGAAAGCAGCCATTAGTCACCATAATCACAGATTGAAAATATAAACTGTAATAAAGCTAATATATATTGTATATACACAATATATACACAATAATATACACAATAAAATATATGAAAACACATATTTTGAGTTTTATTTTTTTAATGCACTAATCAGAGAAAGAAAGTGCCGTAACCGTAATCTCGTAGAAACTGTAAATCTTATTAGTATCTCATTTTTCATAATAAGAACCACTCGAGTTTTCTTTGTTGTCCGATATTTTACCTGCATAAAAGGAAAAGCCTTTGTATCGAACGCAAAGTCCCCTCGGTATGATTAGGGTGCCAAAATGCTTAGGCCCCGCTATGATCGACAGTGGTTCGGCGAGCGCAAGGGCCAGAGGGTAGGGAGACAAGGGTAGGAAGCGAGCGGTAGAAACAGTGGGGGAGCAAATCCACGGAGCAGTCCACGATGTGAGAGTGACGAGGACGCCGTTACATGATCGCATTGTGCGAGACAAGGAGATGCCACTACTCGTTCGTGGAATATTCCGCTGAACTCTAGAGCGGGACTGTGCGGGATTGTTTGGAGGGAGAAGGGGGAGAGAAAGAGAGAGAAGAGAGAAAGAGACAGAGAGAGAGAGCAAGCGAGAGAGGGAGAGAGAAAGAGAGAGACCCGGGGAGTTAATGTCCCACACGGAACTAAACCTAGAGAGACACGAATCCGCGTTTGGTGGAAACGCTTTCTCCTCGCGTGAGATGAATCGTCGAATAGGAAAAAAAGGGACGCCTGAATCCCGTGGAAAATAAAAAACTGCCGCGGAGATCTTGATCTTGTCGTCGTCGGTTGGGTTGTCTTACGTCGATGAATCGATGTTATTCAATAATTTACGTACGTTAATTACGAAGCTTACGAACGGTGTGTTTCCGTTGAGCTTGGATATAAATATTACGAGGCGCGAAAACGGCGTTTTCCTCTACGTTTACCTTTTATTCGTGACAACGGAAACATCACGATGACAACATCGCGACGACGTAACGTCTAAAATTTCGACACCGAGTTGACTGAAGTTACACCAACTTCGATCTCTGATCGTAGTTGACTAGTCGCTGCCCTACTGAAAAATTTTTATTCTCAATTATGATCTCAATAAAAATTTTTCAGTAGGGGCCCCTATATTCTCAATATTTTTATTGAGATCATAATATTGAGAATAAAAATTTTTCAGTAGGGTGGTGTTGATATCATTTTATTGACAACAGTCAATTTTCGCAGTGATTAAATTTATCGCGTGTCTTTTTTCTAATTGTGCAAAAAGACAAAAAATATATGATATGTCTGTAATATATACTTTAACGAGAGTTTGAAGCTAAGCGGTATCTAATAGTATAAAAAGACCCAAAAAATGATATGCCTGTAATATACACCTTAAAGAGAGTTTGAAGCTAAGCGGTATATTGACGGTCGTTAATCTTTTTTTCTCTGTTAAGCCGAGATATGGATCTATCTGGGTTTAGAAAGCTACCAGTGTTGCCAGAGGCGGTACGATTGTACTACTTTTGCTATGTTACTGACCGAAAGATATTCGCATTTAACAACAGATTTAAAAACTCTGACATGAACTCGAAAGGCCTAAGAATTATTTCTAGAAAGATCCTGGTATACAGAAGTTGATAATAATTGTTATAATTATGCTTTTGTTCTATGTTTATGACTGTTTGACTTTAATACGTAGTTTATTTCTTTATTGCTTCTTTTTACTCATGAAATTACAGAATTTATAAAATTGCATTATTAATATCTTTCATTTTAAGTCTAAACAAACATCAACAACAAAAAAATTTAGATCTCGATTATTTCTCGCATATATTAATTACGCGCTTGCACGGTCGCCATGTTCATCTCGCGCCGCGTCACGTTCATTCGAAGTTGTAGCATTGCATACTTCACTCGTCAGAGGTCGATACGCGAAAATCACGAATTCGAGTATTACGTGTGCTGAATAAAATATCGTGTCATTATCTGAGAATCCAGGTATACTTGATAAATTAATTTACGGCAATATGCGGATATTTTCATATTTGATAAAATGGTCGCGCGGATCGGGGCGCGCGCATGCGCAGCCACGAGTTCGCATCGCGCCGCAGTACGTGCGACGCGTCCGTTCGGAGTTGCGGTTGTGGTCGCTCCGTGCTTTTCGCATTTCGCTCGTCGAGGAGAACCGTGGATGCGGACGCGCATCACGGATACCGATTCGAGGTCCCGGGTGATCATCGTGACACGTTAATCGACGAGCCATGATGGTAATTAGTCATCATTTTCCGTTACCGAGGTTGGGCACGGCGAGACGCCGCGTAGAGTGGCGCGCGCATGCGCGTCCGCCATGTTTGAGCGCGTTTTTGAGTGCAGCGGCGATCCTTCGAAATCGTGGTTCGATCACCGCGTGACTTTTGCGCGTTCCGCGCATTTCGGTCAATCGTGAGTGCAAGTCGTGTGCCGCGAAATATTGGGCGATCGCTGTAACGCGCCAGTTAACGCGGTGTGACGATAAATCGAATGTTTGACTTGACTTTTGTGATATTGAGATTACACGTAGAGGCAGTACCGGCGTTAGGGTAAGGCGCGGTTGGGCGATCGTCCAGAGAGCCAGGGGCCCTATTCTCGAGTCTGTCCTAATGATTTTCGTATGCGACTTCCTATTTGAAAAGTATTGAGTTTCGCATGCGAGTTTCATGAAAACGATTCAAGAATAGGGTCCCAGATCTCTAGGCGCGCCATTGCCCGGTGCCCCCTAGTATGCGGATATACCAATATCTCTTTCACTACCGTTCCGGACCGGCAATGCCCTTTTTGGGGCTCTGTACAAACCTGATAATTGTACACAACATGAACGTTGTATATATACAAAAATTTTTTGCCCAAAAAGACCACTATTTTTGATGAAAAATGCCATTTCTCTAAAGGTTAATCGTTAACTGTATGCATCTATAATCTATTATTCAGTTATTCTCTTTAGACTTCCGGTTCCGACTTCCGTAGATCGTAACCTTCTGCTTTGTTAGTTTGAGAGTGAAAGGGATTCCCTAAAATCTAAAAACAAAATAGGGTTCTCCGTTTGATATTACCACCTTGTCTTTTCTTTCTCAAGAATTTCGAGCCCTTGAATTTGAACGGGCGCCACGATAATAGAGAGCTTTTGCAATACCGTCTTTTAGATACGGTGAACGCTAAAATCACGTTATTGGGTCGACCCAATAGAGAGTTTTTGCAATACCGTCTTTTAGATACGGTGAACGCTAAAATCACGTTATTGGGTCGACCCAATAACGTGATTGGTCTTTCGACCCAATAACATGATTTTAGCGTTTACCATATCTAAAAGACGGTATTGCAAAAACTCTCTAATCTTATAGCGTTTTTCACTGGGCAGAACTGAACTCGTCGAGTTCAGGCGACACTGCCGGAGTGCACTGAAAGTGCGAGTTTTTTTGCACTCCCAACTAAACACGTCCATTATTCTCAGTGC
>NJRL01000505.1:35529-57851 GCA_003063815.1 Aphaenogaster rudis
TGTCAAGGTCAAAGTCATCGGAGCTGTGTAAGTTTTTCTAAATATTTAGCCTATATTTTTCAAATTTTTTTTGTTAATAACTTTTTTATTAAAAAACGACCACCGGCTAAAACCTTCTGAAGGTCACTCATCAGGAGGGTGACCTTGACATATGTCAGGGTCAAGGTCATCGGTGAGGTGTGACCCTTTCTAAATATTTACCTTATATTCAATGTCTACTCTTAAAATTGTTCATTAATTTTTTGAATTTCTATCGTTTAATTAAGGAAAACAGAGTGGACAAATACTTTTGAGCGGTAGTGTATAACGTACTGCGCTATCGTACCCCCAGAGTTTTTCGCGAATTACCTGAAACGCGCGCATCCAAGCTTCGTACGCGCAATTGATAACGAAACCGTAGACCGCTCTCCGAAAATAACCCTCGCAAATCGCGTCCGCGGCCGATCGGACGATCTCCTCGCGGATAGAGCCGACGATATGGCTGGCGTGTTCGTCTTCCAGTATCTCCTGCCATTTCGCCATCGGAATTTGAGAGGGAGATGGCGAAAACTCTCCGACGATTTCGGAAACGCGCGATACAGCCAACGAATTCGTCGATTCGTTGTTGCGCCGCGAATTCCTTGGCATTTCTTCCTTCGACCGCTTTCCAAGAACTATTTTGATCCTGATAAATTCCAAAGCCAACGAAGAATGGTGCATCCGTATGTTTATTTTTAATAAACGAGTGACATTTTGAAAGATCGACTTTTAAATGGGGAATTTATTTATTCCTGAAGAAATTCACACGAAAGACATATATAGTCCTTTTCATTTATGCTAATTTATTTCGCATTGTTATAAGCAGAAACTGTTCTTAGAAGAATATCGAATAATAAAATTAATTTAACTAAATAAATTTTAGTTAAATTTAACTAAGTAAATTTTGATTGATTTGAATTTGATTTGATACAAGTCTGTTATTGTAAGTCAATCATTATACAAAATATTGTGTATATTATATGATCATACAAAGTGGATTAGAAAATTGCTATAAAACTATAAACGAAAGGTCAAAGACGATGTTGCTCGTAACATTCAATATATATTTATTGTCTCAAGATATTGTGTGTATTGAAATTTACAAGGCTATCAATAAAAAGGTAAATCGCGTTAGAAATAAATCGCGTCTAAATATGAAACGTTAACTCTTTTTCGTTGATAATCACCTTTAAGTGGCAAATTTCTAATTTAAGGCCTAGCTGTAGATTTTCTTTTTCGAAATTGTGAACCTTACGAAAACGTAATTAGAAGCACTAAGCTCTCTTCTTGATGCGCGTGGAACTGCAATTTATTAAATGTAATTCAATAGTATATTTTCAGTTCACGGAAGCGTTGAAGATGCTCGATTAAGATATCTGTCGATATTAACCCCTTAACCGATATTATTGATTTACTTGTGATTCTACTTTAAACTCAGATATGAATTTATAATTTGCAATAATTACATTAAATAATTAAACTAGATCATTATTTGATTCAACGTTTAATTGAAGTGTGAATCATTCTTTATATAGTTATACATATAATGAATTTTATAGTAAAAATCGAATATTGTTTATATTTAAATCATATACAATTTTTATGGATTTTATATTTAAATCGTATACAATTAAATCTTCTTCCCTTTTAACTCTTTTATTTTTGCTTTATTTATGCATTTGTATGCTAATAAGCATACTTTAAGAATGCTATGATTATTTTGCTAACGGAATTCAGAAGCAATCAATTTATAATCAAGTTCATGCTTAATCATGATTATAGATATGCGGTTAAGGGATTAAACGATCATTTCCTATTCGCTTGCAAACTGTGAATTAATCGGCAGAATTATTATTATAGAATTGCAGTAAACGACATATATAATACAAGTGCTATATTGCCCTCTTATTGTTTATGCTATAGCATGATCTTTTGGTAATTCATGTAACTTTTCTCACTGTTAATATAAGTAGATCTGTAATAATACGCTAGGCAACTCAGGCGAATGCCCAAGAACGCTAAAAATACTAATTATATACTGAAAATGAAGAGAAAATAAGTGTACCATAAAAGTATTCGTATGCCATCATTTTATTTTGTGATAGTATCAATTGCCCATCACACATTAAAAAAGAAACAAATCTCTGTGCACAAATTTTTATCGTTTGTATCTTTAATTTTTCACTAATAATTTGTAGTTTTTAAATAAAACTATTTCAAAGCAAATTATTTCGTTAAGTTCATAATTTTCAGATTTCCTTTTGAAGAATATTCGTTGACATCCGATTTGATAATGAAATAATATAAAATCTATCAAAGTAATACGATCTTTAATTATAAAAATATTTTTACAATACCGCTAATAAAGTAATAAACGTTACAAATATATGTTGTTATATAGTTTTATAAATGATCAGTACGACACAATATTAAAATCTAATGTTTTACACATATATATGTATATACATATATATAAAACATCATATTTTTTAGATGTTGAGTTTATCTATTATTGACTAATTGAATGAGATTCAGAGAAACAAAGATGATAATGCATGAATATTATTTTATTGTATAACGCTTTATACGGTCTATTCATGTTTACATTCTTAATTGCTAATTAAAACGTACAGAGAAAAAATGGCGATATACGAATACTTTTTGTACTTATACATAAACTTCATTAATTACAATCGAACGTTTTGCCCTATAAAGAAATAAATTTATAATTGTATTTAAAGTATCTAAATTGTATTTAAGATAATTGAGAATATTTCTGCTTTTTCAATATTTGCTCCGGAGAGCTAAAAACACTAGAAAGTTTCGTATAGGTGTACTTTATAAATAATGTTTCATAATGGAACATTTTTCTTTATTTTTATTTTTAAAATAATAGATTTGCAGTTGCATGTTAAAAAGAACATTTTAGTTGGTAAAGTATACCGCCTAATGTAAATCCGTATGTGGATTTATGTAGATCTTGCTACCAGCTCGTTTCGGTATCTTTCCCTATACTCAAAGCTCTAATTCTCTCGCGTGTGAGTAATTCTAATTGGACGAACGAGATGTTTAGACGATTCGACTACGTTATGGAGAAATTACATTTACTTCTCGTTACTCTGATACGGAGAGATTCGCGCCACAAAAATGATCTTCATCTCTCGTTTCTCACTTGATTATCACATTCTCAGATCGAGGTCTGACTTTCGATTTTTAAATCTTCGAATGTTAATCGTTTGAACTTGCGAACACCCAATCTCTTTAATTCCTCGAATTTTCAGTTTGTTGCAGCCTTAAATACAGCAGATTTTTGGATTTCTAAATCTGCTATAATTGTAGATTTATAATATGTAATTTCTAAAATTTCTTAGATTTCTTAGATTTTCCACTGGCTGATGTTAAATTTTTGGATTTTAGAGCTTTTATATCTACAAATCGTGAAATTATAAGATTTTCATATAAATTAGGTATGTTTAAAAAATTTTTATAATATAAGATTTTTCAATTTCTTGGGTGCTAAAATTTCCGTATCTTTAAATTTTTTGTTTTCTTGGAAGGATTCTTAAATCCTTGTCTAATTTTGAGTTACATATATCATTATATAATTCTTTATTTTTTCATATTTTGGGATCTCTAATTTTTTAAATTCTTCCATTTTCGTATTTGTGGAAAGCCGGAACTTGCTTTTCTATATTCTCGTTGTTAGATTCTTGAATCTTTGAACCCTCGAACCCTAAGACCTAATTCTTAGATGTCGTAAAATTCGGATACACGAATTTTCTGCTCTTTAGGTGCCCAAGATTTTTAGATGTTCAATTCTTTAAATTTTAGAGTCATTTGTCCTAGGAGAATTCTTCGATCTTCACATCCTAGGAGCTATAGATCATTGGATTGCTGGAAGTTTGAATTCGCGGATTTCCGAATGTTTATATCTTTCGGACTCCTGGATTTCTGAACTCTACAATTCTAGGCTTGTATCTCCTTGGATTCATGGAACTTTCGAATCCTCGGATCCCGAAGCTCGCATCCTTGGACCTCCAAGGACTCTCTCCTGTGTGCCTCCTAAGTCGATATGACTCTTTCCTCGCGGTACACGTGCACGGTGGATCTCTTGTTGTTTTAACTGGAAGACCAACATCCATCGTGAAGGTCCTTAAGCGCTAACACCGATTATAACACCACCGCTTCCAGGAAGGCCAGTTTTTCCCATCAAGGCCAAATCAATTTCCTTCGCGGCCATTCGGCCTTCTGCGATCGCCCATACTACGAGAGACTGTCCACGTCTGCAATCTATTTTGCAAAAATATATATAATAACAAATATACAATATTTGCTTTATAATTCATTTTTATCATACTTAAATCAATTTCGACAATTAATGTGAAGATTATAATACTTGTTTTGATCTATAACGACTTTTGTAATCAAAAGTTTAGTGAAGTACAAGATAAAAAGAGTAAACGTTTGAAAAAATATATAATATAATATAATATATTATATAATATAATAATATCTAATAATAGCAAATAAGATAATAAGATTTTTTAAAATTATAATCAATACTAAATTTATAATAAATGCAAGATCTGAGTAATTTTTTTGATAAAAAACTGAAGGTGTAAATTAGATAAAAAAAATAAAAGAAATAGAATTCTTTTTGTACAATGTATCCAGTGTAATAATACTAACCGCCTGCTGCATATATGTTGGATAAACTAGTACAATATTTCCCGGCTGGAGTCTTATAGTTTCCTCTTTCGTCCAATTCGGCGTTCACTTGCGTGGCGATGGACTTCTCGGGTCCGAGGAAGCCCATGGCGAGCAGTACCAAGTTGCACTTGTACACTTTCTCCGAATTTGGTACCTCCTCCATCTTCCATCGACCATTCTCATCTTTTCGCCACTCCACGGACACAGTCCTGATGCCGCTCACGTGGCCATTCCCGTCGTCCAGGAATTCCTTGCTCAGCGTACTGTATCTACGTGGATCTCGGCCGAATTTCAGAGATACCTCCTCGTGACCATAGTCGACTTTGAATACTCGCGGGAATTGAGGCCATGGATTATCCTTGCCTCTTTGAACTGGCGGTTCAGGCAAGATTTCGAAGGTTGTAATCGTCTTCGCGCCCTGACGTAGCGAAGTTGCTATACAATCACATCCGGTATCGCCGCCTCCTATGATAATAACATCCTTGCCCTTGGCTATCAGCCGCATATCTAGGGGCGCTGTGTTACCCATTTGTTTCTTCTGCCAATGCTCTAGGAAGCTCACAGCGAAGTGAATTCCCTCCAGCTGCCGGCCCGGAATCGGCAGATCTCGCGGCCATGTCGCGCCTGTACATAACAATATCGCGTTGTACTGCTCCTGAAGCTCCTGCAATAATATATGTAAGTGTGAGTAGTGAAGAATTATTATATATAAAAACGAAGGCTATTTTTTAGGGATAAGTATCATTGTACAAGGAAATGAAGAAATTTGTTAGAGTAATGTAAATATTATAGAAATGAGAAAATTTCATATTTGCCATACGGGTATATGGCAAATGTAAAAATATTCTAAAATTTTTTCTACTACATATTTTTAGCATATATATATAAGGTTGTAAAAAACTGTCATCATACGTGCTCGCTTACCTGCATTGTAATATCCTTGCCCACGTCGACGTTCGTTTTGAAGTAGATTCCTTCCGCGGCGAGTAGAGAGACTCTTCTCTGTACGACCTGTTTAGATAGCTTCATTGTTGGTATGCCGTACTGCAGCAACCCGCCAATTCTGTCATTTCTCTCAAATACGGTCACTGTGTGACCTACTTTGTTTAGTTGATGAGCGGCGGCCAATCCCGCGGGACCGGATCCAATCACAGCTACTAATCGTGAGGTTCTTTTGGACGGCGGATGAGGCATGATCCAACCTTGTTCGAACGCATGATCGATTATGGCGCACTCGATATTCTTGATCGTCACCGGTGGTTCGGAGATTCCTAGGACGCACGCACCCTCGCAAGGTGCGGGGCAGACCCTTCCGGTGAATTCTAGATTATTTAATTTCAAAGAGTTAGATACTATTATCCATAAGTTGATCGATTAAGAAAATGAGTAAAAAGCTGAGATTATCAGACTGGAAAAAAATAATTGACAGCAAAAAATAAACAGAGAAAAGTATATGTGTATTGCTCCCATTAAATAATAATAAATGCAATAGCAAATTGTTATATAAGTTAAGTGAAATTTTTATGTGCAAAAATCAAGTTTATTAGTGAAGGGATGGAAGGAAAATGGATTTATCATCACAAGATGGAAGGATTTGTATTTAGCAAAAAAGTTCTCATAAATTGACTCACCAGGGAAATTGTTAGTTTGCAATAATTGATTCAAGGCCTCTTTCCAGTTATGGTGGAACACGAGATCGTTCCACTTAGGAATGATGTTGCCCAATGGGCAACCGTGACTGCTCTGACAAAACGGAACGCCGCACTCCATGCACCTCGCCGCTTGCACTCGCAAAGTCTTCCTGACACCCTGGAAGTTGTATATCTCATCCCAGTCCTCTATACGCTTCTCGACTGGTCTGTACATGGTTTTCTGCCTCGAGTATTTCATGAAGCCCTTGATCTTGTCCAACTTTCGCTGTGCCATCTCTGCGTCTTCTATCGCATCCTCTATATCTTTGATCTTGCCATTTGTTATCTGCGCGTTACCATTAATCACGCTGGGTGTTTGTTCCTTATCTTCCTCCAGCTGCTTGAGAGCTCGCTGGTACTCGTAAGGGAAGACTTTGACGAATCTTGTGGTCGGTTCCGGCCACGTGGCGAGCAAGTCTTGTGCGATCAGCGAGCCGGTCTTCTCGATGAATTCCTCTAATAGTTGCTTCACATAGGCGATTTCGTCTGGCTTGTTGAGCGATAATAACTCCACCATTTCGGGGTTACACTTGCTCTTGAAGGAACCATCCACATCTAAGATGTACGCGATTCCACCAGACATTCCGGCCGCGAAATTTCTGCCGGTAAGACCCAAGATCAAGGCACAACCGCCGGTCATGTATTCGCAACCGTGATCTCCCACACCCTCCACTACAACGATCGCCCCGCTGTTACGCACGCTGAATCTCTCGGCAGCGATACCGCGGAAGTAGGCCTTTCCGGAAGTAGCTCCGTAAAGGCAGACATTCCCAACGATTACGTTTGCCTCCGAGTTGAACTCGGAGTCTTTCGGTGGGTATATGACGATTTCACCTCCGCAGAGACCCTGCAAATAAAATTATTTATTTTTTCTGTACAAGAGAGTATTAATAACAGATAAAAGTTTTAGTATTCAGATATTTAATACGATACAATACAGATTTGAATGGATCGATATGAAATTATGTATAGATTATTTGTATCGGAAATTTAAAAGTTTAAGAAATTCGTGCTTACTTTGCCGACATAATCATTAGCATCGCCTTCAAGGGTGACATGAATACCCTTCGCCATAAAAGCGCAGAAACTCTGACCCGCAGAGCCTTGCATCTTGATATTGATGCTATGCTCGGGCAATCCAGCCTCTCCAAATCGTCTACGAAGTAATTGCAAAATAAATAAGAATAAGAAAGCTAAAATGATTGATAAACGATAAAAATTCTTTATCAGCTTTCTTTGCTGATTTCTTCTGCATGAATAAAGACTCGGGAATATCGGCATACTTACTTGGCTACATGATAACTCAGCGTCGATCCGAATGCCCTGCATTCGTTGTTAATGTTCATTTCGATGTCGACTCGATTGTGTACTCCGTTCAAAATAGGCTCGGCTAATTCAATTAGTTTATTATCGAGTCTGTTCTCCAGCTGGAAGTCTTGCTTTACGGTACCGCCCTTGATATTCACGCCAGGCCTTAAATCCAGCGCGTTTCGCAAGACGTTGCTGAGATTCAGAGTTTTGGCTTTCTCAACAGAGATATCGTCACGTACTTTAAGCAAGTCTGTACGTCCGATCAGATCCTGGAATTTGCGGATCCCCAGGTTCGCCATATGTGAACGTACCTGCAGAAACAAAGAAAATAATGGAATTAATCCAATAAATACATTAAAATAATAATTTGTACTTATAAAAACTAAATTGTATTATATTGAAATTGTATTATACTATTATATATATATTTATTTATTATATTTAAGTTTCTCTATTTTAAGAATTTAACTTAATTAACATTCTATTGTTAATACTACGGCTCTATTAATTTCAATCATTTCGGGAACAAAAAAATATTTAAAAGAAGAACATGAAAATAATAAAACAGTAAAAACGCATAATATATAAATAGAAAAACCAAGAGACTAAACAAAAGAAACATCAAGATAAATGGAAGATGGTAAAATGAAAATATCTAAATCATCCCCACCTCTTCAGCCAACGCGAAGAAGAAATTGACCACATGCTCCGGCCTGCCCTCGAATTTCTTTCGCAACACTGGATCTTGCGTAGCAATGCCCACTGGGCAAGTGTTCAGATGGCACTTTCTCATCATTGTGCAGCCCATTGCAATCAGCGGAGCGGTGCTGAAGCCAAACTCGTCGGCACCAAGCAGCGCAGCCACCATGATGTCGAAACCCGTGCGCAACTGGCCGTCCGCCTGGACAATCATGCGCGATCTCAGATTGTTTAGGGTCAGCACCTGATGCGTCTCGGCGATGCCTAATTCCCAGGGCAATCCGGCGGACTTGATGCCAGTCCAGCTGCTAGCGCCGGTGCCACCGTCGTGGCCGGATATCACTACATGCTCGGCCTTGCCTTTGGCGACACCAGCAGCGACGACACCCACCCCGACCTCGGATACGAGCTTGACGGAGATACGGGCGTTCGGATTGGCGCACTTGAGATCATAGATCAGCTCGGCCAGATCTTCAATCGAATAGATGTCGTGATGCGGTGGCGGCGAGATCAAACCAACCCCGGCTACCGAATGCCTGGTGGCAGCAATTTCTGCAGTGACCTTATAACCGGGAAGCTCGCCGCCCTCACCGGGTTTCGCACCCTGTGCCATCTTAATCTGCAAGTCGTCTGCGTTCGCCAGGTAACTGGCAGTAACGCCAAAGCGACCACTCGCTACCTGTTTGATAGACGAACGCTTGCTATACTCCGGATCCTGGTTCAGATATCTGTTGGATAACGATAAACAGTTAGTGACAGATTCAATCACATTGGTAATGATGATTAGTCGCAATAACAATTTTATGATAGTTATCTTTTTATCTTTTTTTATTATACCTGTCCGCGTTTTCACCGCCTTCGCCGGTGTTTGACTTGCCACCGATGCGATTCATGGCGATCGCCAGAGTAGTGTGAGCTTCCAAGGAGATACTGCCGAAACTCATTGCGCCAGTCGCGAAACGTTTCACGATTTCCGACGCGGATTCCACATCCGTGATGGGAATCGGATTGCGCGACTTCTTCAGCTCGAGTTGGCCGCGCAGAGTGCAAGCTTTCACCACTTCCATCGTTGTCTTGCGATAATTCTCATAAGCCGGGTTGTTCTTGGAGACTACATATTCCTGATGAAAGAAAGATGATTGTAAAAGAAAAACGTATTTTATATATATTAAATATATTAATATATTTTTTTTTAGAATAAGAACTTTGCACACGATTACGTTTTTTTATAGTAGATGTAAATTGTTGACGTTTTAGTTTTTAAGATACTATGTTCGAAAATGTCTTCGTTACCTGTAAACTAGCGATGCTGGCGGGATCATTGATATGTTTCTCGCCACCGGATCGCCAATGATATACTCCTGGATTACGAATGACCAGCTGGTCCATCGGTTTGTCCCAGTATGTCATTTGATGGCGCTCGAACGCCTCCCTGCCCAAAATATCGAATGTCACGCCGCCAATACGAGAATGAGTACCCTGAAAAATTCAAGTATGCGTGGTTTGCAATTAATAAAAATATTATTTACTGCATAATGTGATAAATGGAATTTGGCTAAGATGCATCATTATAAAGTTCGAATCATTAAATGATCATTAATTGGATCCAATTGTTAATCATGTGCATCTGTAGAACGAAAGGATATTTAAAAAAAAATCATAATTTACTTATTTTATGATTACAAATATTTAAAAAATTAAAAACAAATATTAACAATATTGTTTAACAAATATTGTTATATATATTTTATTTATTTATTAAAAGTTATTTTTGACGATAGAGTATGAATATATTTTTCTTTATAAACTCTCGTACTATCTTGAGCTAAAATATAAAAAAATAAATTACCTTGAAACATCTATCAATGACTTCATCGGCCAACCCTACTGCTTCGAATATCTGCGCTCCTTTGTAAGATTGCAAAGTCGAAATTCCCATCTTAGCCATCACTTTTGCGATTCCTCGTTCCATAGCGTCTGCGTAATTCTGCGGAATTTAAGCAATTAGATAAGATGTTACTTCTATCTTTCATATTCAAACCAAAAGTCCTCTTATCATTAACACTATCTCTAAACAATAATTCTCGTTCTATGAAGCTTACCTTATAAATAACATCGTCGGTAAAAGTTTCATCGAAAACATGATCCGCCCTCAGATTTTTTGCCATCTCGAATACTAAGTAAGGACATATGGCATCCGCTCCGTAACCAAGTAGCACACAAACATGATGCACCTCTCGAGCTTCGGCGGTTTCTAATATAAGACCGACCTTCATTCGTTGTCTCTCTTCGATCAAATGATGATGAACGGTACCCAGTGCCAACAGGCTACTTACCGGAACTCTAAAGCCAACAGATGTGAATACTAGTTCTTTTTCTTTCAAAATCAGTTTAGAATATATTAGTATTTTGATTCACAGGTTGGGCTCACCTTTTCGGACCACCCCGTCGATCGGATAGCACCAGCAACTGATAGCCACACCTGGCGGCTATGTTAGCCTTTTCGTTAACGCGATCCAGCGTTTTCACCAAACCGCCAGGTCCGTCTTCAATAGGATAAGTGATATCGATCACTTTTGTTCTCCAATTGCGATGGCTCATATCCTTGAGAACCTCAAGATCACTCAGAGACAATATCGGTTGGGGCAGGAATAGGCGATGTACTTGCAACTCGCTCGGCTCCAGAATGTTGCTCTCGGGACCGATTGGGCAGAGCATCGACATTACGATCTTTTCGCGGAACGGATCGATCGGTGGATTCGTTACCTAAATAGAAACCATAATACGGAGACGCGTTAACGCACGTATCAAATATCTTCGATCGTACTTAGTTGTTAAACTAATTTTTATAATTTTTTTTTTCTATTATATTTTGCTTTTCAAGTTAACAATAATCAAATTTTTGCATACCTGCGCGAATAATTGCTTGAAGTAATCGTACAATAACGGTTGGAATTCCGACAAACATGCCAGGGGAGCATCGTTGCCCATAGATCCTAACGCTTCTTTCCTGAAAGAAAATTTTCGTTGTTCGTGAATGTTTGTATTATTAATTAAAATATCATTACTCGCGAAAAAACTATAAGATAATCGTACAGAATTATACAATCGAAATCTCGATTGTATCAAAGGAAAAAAAGACATTTTGATTGTAAACAACATCGGGAATAATATCGAAGTATTAACAAAATTATAAATTTATATTATAAATTTAATGATGACACATCATAATAAGCAATTCTTTGGATTTATGCAAATATAATATTTTTACTTATTTGTTATTGTATATGAAATATTAGACATACGAAATACGGTATTGATAGGAAAAAATTTATCGTGTGGTGTACATACTTAGTTTCCACCATGGGCAGAAGTAATAAATTGATAGTCTCCAGGGTGTAACCGTAAAGAGAGAGCCGTTTGTCGCCGCTCCAAACTTTATTCACGGCTGAAACCTCGTTTATGCCGTTGATAGCGTTCTTTTTTGTGACGGCTGTGTTGGCGGATAGACCGTTCTCGATTACGCTCTTTGCATGTGCCGCACGCAATTCATCCATGGTGATCTGCGTTCACAAAACAACATCACTAACTACTAGTTCCCGAAATTAAGAGTGTTGCAAAAAAAAAATTAATACCGCAATTAATGTACGCTTTCAGAGTTTTTTATAACCGAACACAAGCAAATATCAAATCAGGAGTTTTGTTAGTAATTGATTAGTTAATTAATAACTTAGTCAACTACAAAAATACGAAAGGGTAAAGTTAGTTAGGATTAAGTTAATAGATGTAGTGAATCTCCATGCAGAAAAGAATGATTTGAGATTTTTTCCGTGGACACTTCCACTTACTTATTCATATTTTTCCAAAACACTACTATATATACTAATTTGTGTTCTTCTAATGTATTGCTACCGCCACCTATACACCGTATTGAAAGAAATTAACATATTCAAAATGGTATGATTAGAACGACTCACCCTCTGCATATGGGACGATAACAGCATGTACAGCAGTGCAAAAAAAGTTAGTTTTGCGTTAGAAAATTTTGTTACAATTTTGATGTAAATTTTAACACAATTATGTTATTACAATTTTCATTAAAATCAACGGAATTATTGACTTATATGTTTCACGAAAAGGTAACATTGGTACTTGATGATTTTAGAATGCATTAATTGACTAATTAGGGGTATTAATTGACTGACAATGAGTAATTGATATATATGATGAAGAGAAAAGCGAGGAAAGCTACTTAATTTTCGAGTTGGCCTATAGGTAGTGCGATATTATTTTTCATGCAAGCACGTTAATTGTAATATAACTTATGTATAAAACATAAGTTATATACAGAGTATCTCGTAATCTGCATCAAAAAGCACTATGATAGAAAAGTTTCAGATAATAAAAAATCAGATAATAAAAGTCTTTTCGACCTTTATCTCGAGTAATAATCTTTTTAAATAGGATTTAAAGTTAGGCCTTATTCTCAGAGTAGAATTCAATCATGATAATATAATTGAGTGCAAATTGTCTCGAATGAGGAAAAGCACATTTAACCACCTGTTCCTTAAGCCACTTGGAATGAGGCCTGCTTCGAGCGATCTTCAACTTGAGCTCGACATCCTGTATGATCCTCTTCTCTTCGGTGTCAACGAGAAGCATCCGGCCGGGCTTCAAGCGGCTCTGCAAATAAAAGAGTACACCAATAATCGCCATAGAACGGGTTCGACACGTCGATGATCGACATTCATATGACAGCACTGGATGACGGTCCTACAGCTCTATACAAACCTAGTCCCTAGATGACAAATTATACATCATACATGATACATGATCAAAAAATAAATAAAATACGATATATGTGATTAGCTATTATACATGTATACTAACATACAGCGAGTAGGTATTGCGGATCGATTGATGACAGTCTGCCCTTACCGACTCTTTGGGTATCGCTATCGATTTACCTTTAATCCTCGAATGTGACATTTCTGCAGCTTTATTAGAAGAACGAAAGAAAATGCACGCATAAAATAACATTTGAGGATTACCGAATCCTGGATGAAGTCAGTGATGATCGTCTCAATGGCTGACATTGGTGATCATCGGCCAGTGTAAAGGCAGAGTGCCAGTACATTACATTGTTTCCTCAATATCTGAGATTTATAGAGTTCGCACAAAATCATCCGACGAGCGTTAAAATGTAAATTGCTTTATTCTTGTCCGCACGATAGAACTCTGTTTATTGGACTATTTATCAAAGGCGAGCATCTGTTTCGATGCATTCGATTGGTCATCTGAGATAAAATATGCAGGACTCGATGGAGACGATATGCTTGTTGCTTCCGACAGAGATGTCAAAATGTAATGAGTAATGTATTTGTTAGACATAGATGAAATATGGTGATAAAAAAAGTGACTTGTGTAGTAAACAAATCGCATGATGGTGCTTGCATCCCAGAACGAAGACGCCCATAGCTTTAAGAACCTGGCCGAGGACGCAACATACGTAACCAAGGACGTACATGATCAACGATTTGTATAACCAAAGACCTCTGGAACTCAAAATTAGCGTAAGCATGCAATTATCAAGCCATAAATCTGCAAAAACCATTATCCCCTGGAATCAACAAGCTATGTTTTCTCTCAGTTTTGTCCTTAGAATATTACGGGGAATCTTTTTTTGATCTTCTAATAAAGAGAGTTCTGCCGTATCGCCGCCTCCTCCTCCTCTTCCTCTTCCTCTAATGAGAAATCAGCAGGAGGTCAACAAAGCAGATTGTTTTGTGACACAATAATAATCAGTCGACGAGACAAATGTGAACCGTTGAGAATGATGGCGAGAAAACGCGTTATCGAAGCTAGATATGCACTTGAGAGTTCTGCTGAGGAAAGTATTCTCGAAAACATCCAAGTAAAGGCTCACTCTTGGCGATCAATGTTATCGTCTGCTGAACAATCCCGACGAAAATCACTTTCGGACAGCGAAACTTTCAAGTGATGTTAAAAAATCCAAGGCGGCTTATCGCGCAATTAAACGCGCAAGCATTGTTTTTGTACAATTGTAATGCGAGCAGGCTCTTTTGTCGCTTCCGTACAGAGATCCTTGACCAGAGAGAAAAGGGTCCAACTTTCCCGGACAGACGCGTGGGCCTTCCTTGGTCGCTCTTCCACTAGCTGAAATTGCTGTATATCGGGGAGAAATGTAGAGAATAGGCGCGGAGATGAGAGAAAAGGGGCTGGGGGAAGATTGAGCATACGGGGGTTGATTCGTCGTTAAATCATAAATCACTGCGAGCTAGCTGTCTCCGCCTCAGACAGAGTGAAAGACACTCCCGTGGAACTGGCTGGTGCTTGGGATGCGCATATTTCCTTCGTTTACCTTCAGGACTACATTGCTGGGCGGAGTATCATAGACGCCCACTTCGGACGCCATCACCATCATGTTATCCTTAGTGACGTAGAAGCGCGACGGGCGCAGGCCGTTTCTGCCAAACAAAAATTCAAAAAGGTCTTTTGTATTTCACACCACCTCTGTGTCTCGCGCTAGGTATCAGCTGAGTGAACTACATTGCTGTTCGTTCGTTCGCTTGCCTGCCTTCCTGCTGGCTTACTCGCGTTATACTCTCTCTTTCGCTCTCTACATCATCTTTCTTTCTCTCGCTCTCTCAGTCTCTTGGCCTAGGCCCTATTTACCTGCGTTAGCAGCACGTTGGGACAACGATGGACACTTAGTAAACTCGTAAACATTGATTCTCGCTTCGGCTGTACAGAGCAAGGCAGAGCAAAGGGAAGTCGTGCGAAGTTGTTTTGACGTATTTTCTGTTTTCTTTTCCTACTTGCTTGTTTCTATAAGCTTTTGTGATAATTTTATCTTTTTTATGTTCAAATGGTCACTTTCATTCTGGATAACTAATGCTCATATTTTATAGTAATTTTATGTTTTGCAAGATGCTACAGGTTTACTGTGGATATTAAAGGCTAAACTAAATAGTAATTATTTTATTTTTAAAACCTTGATAAACTTTAAGATATAAGTAATGTAAAATATATGGATATTATAATAAATATAACGACATATATTATGTATAAATTTACGAGCAATAGAGAAAAGCATAAAAAGATATTACAAAGTATTATTTACTTAAATAAGTATTATAAAGTATTAATTACACGAAAAAGTATCACAAAGTATTATTTGCTTAATTGCTAAGTATATAATAGGAAAACTAAAAGTTCCAAAAAACGATCTATTTCTCTATCTGTAATATTACTTTCAATTCTAGAATATCCTAAGACAGTCAATTGATAGGCCTTTTTTTCATATAAAAATAAAATAGTCTCGATTAAAGCTTTAATAACTTTCCTAAAACAATATTTGTAAAAATATCTTTACAAAGAAATTTTTATTTTTTTCAAAGAATATTTTTATTCCGCATTATCTCTACAGTATAATAAAATTAAATTCGTGGGATAATGGGTGTTTTTATCTAACTCCCGTTCGATTGCACGACTTCCCTCTGCCTTAGAAATCCATGTTTACCTGTACCCGAGTATATCTCTACACGTGTACACCGTTCTCATATATTTTGTGAACACTGTTAATCCTGCTGAATGCGTCTTGCAAAGCGTAGGCAATAATACGCCCACGTAGCCTAGCATTCTTTCTTCGCGGCTCCCCTAACAAACGACACCGCAGAATCCTTTCGTTCGGCTCGTTTCTCTTTCAACAGGATCCTTTCAACACTTTGAATTCCGCTTCAATTCAACTCTTTGCATCTCAATATCTCGCTATATCTATTTTTGAGCTGTACTTTGAAGAACTTTTCAATAATGGATATTCTATGAAAAAATACTTTCATCTATATTAATAAAATTACGAAATAAAATATAGTAATAGAAAATTAAAAAGTAAGAAAATACTTGCTGTATTATTGGAGAAATACTGCAAAGAGTTAATTAGATTGCGTGATTTTTTAATTTTTAATTTAATGTTCGTTCTTAGCTGTCAACGTGGATTTCAGTTTTATCGTAAAATATTTTATTTTTTTCGCTCTTTGTGTGCAAATTAGATATTTCAGATTTTACATTTTTCTATTAAATATTTGAAAAATACTTAGGATGATACTTGCGATATTAATTCGTTATTGCATGGAGTTATTGCAATGCAAAGAATTCACTTGCTTACCTGTGCAGCTTGCAGCAAATTCATGTGAATTCTTTCTAATAGTTTGCGGGAATATATATTATGCAATAGCGAATTAACACACATTCATCTCCCGTATTTTTTGGACACGTCAACAGTTAAGAGTTTAATTTATCGCCGCATTTATTTCGTTTTAAAAAATAATCTGATATCTCCCAGTTTATAAATTTCAGAATTTTTTTATTTAATACGTAAGCCAATGAATATATCTCACATCGTTAATATTTGATAATATAATTTCTCTTCACCTTAAAAGAAACGATAATATTAGGAAGGAATTCATACCAAATTTACGTTTAACATCAAAACACTTTTGAATTATAAAATGCGGTATGTGCAACGTCAGCGCGAATGGATTCAAAGTGTTGAAAATCAATGGAGCCAAAGATCCAAGAACCCGCACAACCACGAATCATTTTTGATCCGAGGAATCGCAGACTCATGGGTCTATGAACACAAAATGTGGCAAAGGTTACCAGATAGCACGAACGAGAGGGAAGTGGAGCCTACGTAAAAACGTGTGATAAACAAGACATAACGAGAGATAGAAAATTTCTACCTGTCCAAGATAGCACCGACGTAGCGGCCGTCGGTGAAGGTTAGAAGAGCCGGGCCGTCCCAGGGTTCCATGGTGCACGCCGCCCAATGATAGAAGTCTCGTTTTTCAGTAGCCATCGTCAAGTCGTTCTGCCAAGCCTCTGGTACCATCATCATGACAGCCTGGATTCAGTAACGACATTTCAAGCATTTATTCGAGAACCGAGATTCTTGAAACCAAAAACTGCGAAACTAAGGAATCATAATGCGCGAGATACATGCCAACTTGAAATGGATGGAGTGAAGAGAGGTTTAGATGTTTAGTCACATAGATTCTGCATATTCAAAGATCAGTGGCGTTTCAGATCTTTGGAAGCAGAGACGAGGATTTTTTGTTTTTAGAAAAGAGAGATTGAAATATCTAGGAAAAGTAGAAGAAAGCTTTTTAAAACTAAGGATTTACGGAACTAAAGGATATAGTACAAAACAAGTTTTAAGATATCAAGGAGAATCCCTGGAATCTGTAAAACTGACGATTTATGAAAATAAGTATCTTCGAGAATAATGATCCATAGAATCGAAAATTTATAGTAATACTTTATATTTCAATATTAAGCGGCATTCCTAGCGTATTTCTTAACGTAAGTTTACCTCAGGCAAGGAGCGTTGTCCTGCCATTACCAAGAACTCGAGTACACAGTCTGCCGATCCAGAGTCAGAGAGATTCGGTTCTACGACTGGATAGAGTTGCTTCAGTTGATCACCGTATATCTGGCTGCTCATGACACCCTCTCGTGCCTTCATGAAGTTTACATTGCCCCGCAGGGTATTAATTTCGCCGTTGTGAGCAAGCAAGCTGTGAACAAACATCGCGCGTTATATCGAGGCCGCTGTTTGCGGTTTTGAAACGTCTTGTGGACGTCTACGATTAAACTAGGATAGAACTTCATTTATCGCTGTAATGAAGGACTATCGAATTACGAAAGCAGAATTGAGTTTTGCAGTGCGTTGTCTACAAGATTCGTTAAACAAACACGAATCATGGATCTTTAGTATGTCGAAAAGGAAACACGCAGAAAAATTGAACAAGGGAAAAATGGTATTATAAATAGTTCATAATTAGTATGCTGACCTTGTTCGATAAGAACTTAAAATGCAGTCTTTATCTTTTAGTCGTTTACACACACACAAGATAACTAAAAAAAAATATATAATAAAAAAATTCTAGTTTCATAATGGTCGTGAAAGGAAGTTCAAAAAATTTCAATAATTCCATTCATTTTGAAGTTTATTTTATCGGCTTTTTCTTTCGGTTTCTTTTAATTTAAAAATTAATTTAAAAAATTAATTTAAAAATAAAAAATTAATTAAAAATTAATTTAAAAAATAATAAGATGATAAGATTTTTATACACCTTTCAAGCAATATAAATATACAACTAAAAAACAAGAAGCTATCAAAATTTTTCTCAGAAAATTTTTTATTCCTATCGATTGCGAGACATAATAAACAATAAATTGAATAAATACAAATATTTCCTCGTACCTATTCCATTAAAATAGATTAATTACTTTGGAAATGGTCACTTATAATATTAATATATAATCTTATCCGCGATATTTATAGGATTTTTATGTAATATCTTACCGTAAAGGATGCGCTCTTTCCCAACTCGGAAAAGTGTTTGTAGAGAATCGTGTGTGTACCAGTGTCAGATAGGTCTCGAATTCCGGAGACTGATATGAAAAACAAAAGTTTATGTGATATTACATTACTGTTTCCACGGCATACGTAATGCATTTTATATAAGACTTCCAGACAAGAGCGACACTTTTCTGAGGAAAAAGAAGTCAGTACAGAAATAACTAGGACTCACCTTCAAGTCCGTAAAATACAGCCATAACTGGTCAGCCGTGAGCTGACCTTTGTAGACGACAGTCTTCAACGATAACGAGCAAATGTAGTATCGCAATTCTGGTCGTGGTATCGTATGCGATGATCTCTTTCTCAGCACGAAAATCTGACGAACAGAATACGATCGAAATGTAAAAACATGTATAGTTAATGATCGATCACACAAAGGGTTCCGTGCGTTTTAACCTTGAAAATCGCGGCTATCTGCGACGAATCCGAGTTCTAATTTTATAAATTGGCAAAGTCGTTTAATGCCAAGTCGTTTAACTCGGAGCACAGTATAGCGCAACTTTGGATTCATTAATAATTAATCCTTGGAGAGTCTTTCAAAATAGGCTCCGAAAACAACATACGGAAATACGAATTAATTATCAACCAACGTATATCATTTAGTAATAATAGTAGGAAATATATATATATATATATACCAGAAATATACCGTAAATATCAGTTAATCCTGATTAAACAAATCTGCTAAATTAAAATTATTTTTTGATCTTAGTTATAGTATAAAGCTAGAATTTAGAGAGGTATGACGAAACACTGACCAGATTGATTTCATAACTCGACCTTAGGGATTACGCAAATTACCTGTCGTTTAAGCGTTTCCGCATCTTGATCGCCGGTAACGAACACTTGACGCATGTATGGTTCACACTTCTTTGCCACTTGGCCAATCTGGGTGCTATCGGTAGGAACAGTACGCCAACACAGCACCTACGAATCACGCGATCTCAAGAATATGCCAGGCGGCGTAATGCACACAAAACAACGCGGTAATTTAAGCATTGAAACCGATCAACAAATAATAATAATAATCGTACTCTCAAATTGCACTCCTTAGCTAGCTTCTCAAACGCGGCTTCTGCCTCTTTATGGGTGTTCTTGTCGAGGAATAAGATACCGGTCGCGTATCGTCCGAACTCGGGCAGTTCGATATTTTGCTGTTCGCTGTAATACGAAAAATAACTTAGTAAACTTAACTAATTCATCACGTCTGGACCATCGAAATTCTATAGTTCAAACTATAGTTCCAACTATATAGTTATATTAACTATAGTCTCTACGAT
Organism: Aphaenogaster rudis; assembly: GCA_003063815.1. Classification (NCBI taxonomy): domain Eukaryota; kingdom Metazoa; phylum Arthropoda; class Insecta; order Hymenoptera; family Formicidae; genus Aphaenogaster; species Aphaenogaster rudis. The sequence goes on from NJRL01000505.1 coordinate 55,686, forward strand.
TTCGAAACCAGAATCAAGGATTTGTGGATTAGAGAAACTAAGGATCTATAGATTCAGGGATTTGTGACAAAACAAAGATCTGTGACGAAAGATTTATAAGACTGTGCCAAGGATTTGTGAAATTAAGAGTCTGCAAAATGGTCATAAATATGAATGTTTAGGAGGAAGTAATGGATGTGTGATATCTAAAAGTTCAGGAAGAATATTCTCTGTGGATTTGAGGGAATTTCTATGAAAATCTGAGAAAACCTTTACGTAATCGAGAAACGATATATCTGCGAAATGAAGAATTTATATTATAAAATATTATATGAATCATAGAAACTACGTGCAATTTTGCCTTTCTGATTGCAATCAATTGTTCATAAAATATTCTCATCCTTATAAATATTCGATATCAAAATCTTGAATGAAAAATGCGAAGATATCAAAATCGAAATTGATACAATGATAATCAAGAAAGACGTGATTCTCTAGTTTTTACGATAGCATTACGGTCTGTGTATTTAAAAATCAGAATTGGCTGAACTTTCAGTTCAGTCAAACCGCATTTAGTGCCAAGTATGACATGGGCATTTGGCTTGGACGATTAAATCGGAATGAATACATCGGAAGTTGTAAAGATTTCAGACATTAAACTCGATCTGGTCGACAAATAAGACTTATAGCTATAGCATATCGCTGGGAATGTCTTACCGAATTTCATTGGCATAGTAATCGTGCGGTATTGCGCAAAGCACCCCGGCACCGTCACCAGTGTCATTATCACAGGCGCATGCCCCCCTATGATTCATTCGCGCCGACAATCTCTGAGCATCTCGAACGATCTGAAATTCACAGATAACGGCCATAAATATGAGAAAACCAGTCCAATTTTCTTATCGTCGCGCAATGAATAAAAGATCAATGCTTAAATTATAATTCATACATTATCAATGAGTTGTTTATCTCTAAGGCGTAGAACTCTTGTTTCTTTCTGTAATAGATATTCTATGAATTTACATTCTTGTTTTATTTAATCGTTCTTCTGCACATTTCAGGCGGCGTTATTTCTATCTCTCAATTTACGCGTAATTCTATAAGTTTTGGGATCTTAATTCAATATTACATAAACCTTTGACTTCTTTTTTACAACTTTAAGATAAGATAACGATGTAATTATTCTATTTATTTTATTATCGACAATTCCAAATTTTTTCTCAATATTTGGTCAAGGACTCATTAGTGCATTATATATTATCATTTTCTGCATTTATAGCTGTTTATCTTATCTTTATTATGCTCTATCTATGCGATACAACGCAATATACGGACGTACATCTATAATAGATTGCAAAGATCAAACGCCCGACACTCGAGAGACGCGGGTCGTTCTTTGAACTTTACACGTTAAAAGACAGACGAAGCTTAAAATCGACTCACCTTGTGCGACCGCTTCCCGTCAATGGCGACGATAAAGCCAACGCCGCAAGCTTCTCGTTCGAGGGAAGGGTCATATAGACCTTGCTTCGGAGGCAAGGTCCACGGCTCGGAACTCATAATCTTAATCTGAAACACGAGAAGAGAAAAATTCAATACGTCATTCCGATCGATGATAACTCTTAATTGCTTGAACTCTTTCTCTCTTTTTTCTCTCATATATAAACAATTTAAATATATGCCAATCTTTTCTTCATTTTAGAGTAATATAAAAAATAGAAATTTATAAGAAATAATAACTTATCCTGGGAATAAGACTAGAATACAGTTTACATGATTTATGTTCGTTCATTGCGAACTAATAATTATTGTGATATAAATACTTCGTCCATAAACTATTTCTGTATCGTCGTCATAAACAGTTTTAACATGTGTCATTATTCTAGTCGTTCGTAATGAATGCATATTGTGATTAATGTACGAAGAATTTTTTATATTTAACATTTGTTAAAGTGCGCATTTAAACTTGATGTTTTAAGTGGGAAACAAAATTGTTTCCCACTTAAAACAAAATTGTTTTCTTGTCCCTTCCAATTCGCAGATTCGTAACTTCGCGATTATTGTATATATATACAAGGTGTCCTATGACTCGAGGTCCATACATTAAGGACGTGTTATTGAAGTCATTTAGAGTTGAAATTGTTTAATAAACATATGTCCGTAAATGCTTCCTAACAGAACTACAAC
>NJRL01000505.1:82553-105993 GCA_003063815.1 Aphaenogaster rudis
GTTTACTTTAGGTAATATAAATTATCACATTAATCGATATTTGCACAGACACTTTACTAAATTGACAAGAAGAGATCATTTAATAACGTAAATATACTTACGGTAATAAAAAATAGAATTTTATCTTTGCTTACTATATGTAAATGTCTCAAAGAAACTGTAACTCAGTCGCGGTATAGCGCGAACGCATTAAATAATTTCTAGCATTTTTCAGCTAAAAATAATATGGAAACTGATAACAGCACACGGCTACCCTACTGAAAATCCTTATTTTCAATTGTGATCTCAATTGAGATCTCAATAAAAATTTTGTTCTCAATTGTGTTCTCAATTGTGATCTCAATAAAGATTTTATTCTCAATTGAGATCTCAATGGAAAATTTTCAGTAGGGTAGGGACATCTAAGAGTAATAATTTCCATACATTTAATTACATGGCAGCATCTCTGTAAAGAAATATCGATCATATATTCATATCCTATTATACCCCGTGGTCCCATTGTGCTCCGCCTTCCCCTAGATCGTTTTGCGCAGTCTGCCCAAAAGTACTCGAGATCGCAATCAGAATCTGATATTTCATTCCGATGTTGTCAATTTTGAAGTCTAAATGGCTAAATGTGAATTTTAATCACGTTCACTCCTCTCTCATCTTGTCTTTTAATCTTTCTTACTAATAATAATAATATTATTACACAAATTTTTCAATCTCGAGTAAGATCATAAAAGTTTCATCTCAAGTAATTAATTTACATTGCTCACGCATAAAAACGATTTAATGAAAATTCCATGAAAATTGTTCTCAAATTTTATTACTTTTTGAGAATAAAAAAGTTGAATAAAATGGATGAACATCGATTTATTGGAAAATCAATGTTTTAAAATATTGAAAATATTTAAAAGAATTATAAAAGGAATTAAAATAGTAGATAGCAAACGAGCACAAAAATGAATAGTTTAGAAAATATATTTATAATCAATAGTGAATAGTTATAATTTGTAGATAAACATTATTAAGTTTTGATCAAGTTATATAATTAAATTATGTTAATTAAATATAATTAAATTGAGTTAACTATATTTCTTATATTAAAAAATGGAGTTTCTTCATGAAAGAAGTTTTGATTAAGTGATATAGTTAAATTAAGTTAATAAAATATAATTAAATTGAGTTAACTATATTGCTTATATTAAAAAATGGAGTTTCTTCATGAAAGAAGGACCCCCGCGACGAGTATTTTCTGCTCGGTGTTATGTCTCTAGATAATTGAAGAACTGGATGTCTCCGGATAACTCGTTGAAGGATAGCCCCGGATACAGGCTATTTGACGTCAGTAACACGCATCTTAAGAACATAAAAGCCGCACGTCATTTTGTCATGAGATTATACAATCCGAATACGTCGCGTGTCGCAAGCTTACGCAAACTGGTCCTTCGCGGGTGGTCTTTTCCATCAGCGCGACTGGAATTTCTCGCTATTGTAAAAACGGCCGTGGGATAAACAAAAATAAGTGTATTTCGCGCATTTTCGCAATACACGTAAACGTGACATTAACGCGAGGTAAAAATAAATCTGAGGAGACTAATGCGTGTCTCATCCGTCGTCGGCGAATGACAGGGGATAATCAACTTCCGCGCGTCGGTTAATCATAATTCAAACATTCTCGTTATCGTGCGAGAGCGAGGCGTCAAGCTGCGCCAAGAATCATTATCGTGCCAAGGTCAGCATGGCAGTGATCACAACGTCTCGGGTTATAATCGGCAGACTGGAAAGATTCCGTGTTATCGTGCGAGGGAAGATCGCATCGCGATTCGCGTTATCGCGGCCACTACGCATCTTCACATTTCTGTTATCTAGAGCGGAGGCATAAGCGGGGAGCACACACTTCTCCGTAACGCACAATGCATAAGGAAATCAGCCAATCAGAATTCTTTATTTTCATCCCCACTCCTCGTTCCGAGGATTCTGATTGACTGATTTCTTTATGCATTATGCGTTTTGCGTTAAGGCCCCCGCACAATCAAAAATAGGTATAAGGAACAAGGAACAGATATTAGCGATTGGGATGAGGAAGAAAGAAGAAAGAAGATTCTTCCTTCTTTCTTCTTCCACATCCCAATCGCTAATATCTGTTCCTTGTTCCTTATGTTTTTGATTGTGCGGAGGCCTTTATGTGGTCTGTTCTTTGTCGCTGCATTTCTGAGCTAGTGCAATAAGTTAGAATGAAAGAAAATATATTTGTCTCGTTCTAACTTATTGCACTATAGTTCAAAAGTGCAGCGACAAAGAACAGACCAATGGAGAAGTGTGTGTTCCCTGTCATACGACGACTGCATGATTTGCACGCGTCATTCGACTCGAAATTCGCTCGATATCGCCTCGCGTTTGATAACAAATCCCGCGTGCGTTCCATACGTACGCTGTCCATCAAAGAGAATTCGTCTGGCCGGGGAAATCTGTTAACGACGAGTTTGCACAATAGCGGTATTCAATTTGTAAACATTTCGGTAATGAATGTTGACGATAAACATTTGATATTGAGCACCGGAAGTGGATAGATAGTCTCGGATGACCGAGAAGCGCGATAGACTTCTGCTTTACGCGTGGTAGAGTTTCTGATTTCCAAGTTATCGCGTTATCGAGAGCTTATCGCATTTTAAAAGAAAAACATTCTTACGAAACGATTGATATGAATCACCTTTCGGTGGATCGCTCTTTTGTGTACTCCATATGTCTAATTATCTTTGGTCAGTACATGTTTTTTGCTTAATCGTGTTGAAACGTGGTATTGTAAAATGTGTCTAAAGAATTCTCTTATAATTTGCTGTATTAATTAGTGACCGCATAAATTGTTAAAACTGCCATGAAGGAAAACGGAGGACGCAGAGGATCGTGAGCTGAATTGTGACAATGTTGTTTCGAACGTGGAACGTGTTCGAATGTGAAAAGATCGTTTTATGAACTTATAAAACGTAAGCGCAAAGTATCACAGAATGTTTCCATTTGCCGTTTCCACACCGCTTATTTATAATCCTGGAAAATAACAGACATTTAAAGCTGTAGTTCGTAAAAGTAAGTGGCAATTATCACGATGCAACTACCGTGTTTCATTGCGGTATAATTTTAATTCCATTCGATCGTTAATTAGACTCGTTAATTGCGGAAGAATCAATTACGCGTTTAACATTGTACATTACGCAAGAAGATATTGACATGAATAAGTAGGAACGTCAGAAGTAAGACGTAATTATTTATATTTTAGAGCCGTGAGTTCGGTTTACTCGGTATCCCGCATTTTTCAATCTTTTATAAAATATTCCCAGGTGCTACTAGACGTTAGGAAATGATACGGTCTTATTAAAATGCAAGGTATTGCTATTAATAAAATTTTTATGCGGCTAGACATGCGGCCGGTTCGTGCAACCCGCGAGGTCGGTAATGTTTAAAGGAGAGCGAGCGATATCGCGGAATAAAGCGCGGATCGATACGCAGGCATGTCGGCCGATGAACTGGCGTTCGAGAGAGAGAAGTTTAATCATCTGCGACGAGCGATCGGTGCGTACAAAGTAAAAATAAGATAGGAACGTCAATTAATTCTTGTCCAGTCGCACGAAATTCCAACGAACGAAATAGCCCGAGGGTTCCTCGAGAGATCCATTGAGGTTTCAATGTTTCTCTTACTCTCTCCTAATCTCAACGATAAGGGCGTAACTTATCGTTAGAAGTTATACTTATCGTTAAGATTAGTAGGACTCGGGAACTGGGCTACAGTTTCGTTCCTTCAGCAGCCTACAAGGAGATATTCTTCGCGTGAAAGTGGACGGTTCGCTCAGTCGTTGCGCGAAGAGCGACACCGCCCCGTTCTTGTGAATTTTTTATAAGACGGAAGTAAGTTATTCCTCATTGCGTGCTCCTTCGTCCTTTAGCCTATTTCAATAATTAAAGGTTGCGACGTAGATCTATTCGCGATGACAATGACGAGCTGCGCGAAGCACACGCATTCCGTGACAGCTTCACATATCGATATAAATATCGCGGAATGGGAGCAATTTATGAGTCAGAGAAAATTACTTGAATTTATGATCTTTTGTGGTCACGACTCGACCTTCGTGCAGCGATAATTTGCATACGTTAAGGAAGTCATTGGGAATTTAGTTATATAAAACTATTGTTGAAATTTTTTTTTCCTCGTTGTCGATATAAATGCAATAATATTTCACACCGACACGTAGAATTTTTCTGCTGTAGATTCCTCTTATCCCCATCGGCACTATCGATTTTTTAACAACGGTATATCGAAGTGTGGGAGGTCATTCGTACAACGAACGTAAATGTCAGGCTCTATCTACGGGGTCACGGGTACCGAAATCGCCGGATAAAGAAATTTTTTCTTCGTCGTGACGAAGAAACTTGTTATTGACAGCGATTTCTCATGTCTTTCTCTCATATCCATAAAGCTGCGTCCACCAAAGGAACATTGAGGAATGTTTGAGAAACATACACTGAAAAAAATCCATGTATTTTTACATGGAAATTACTTGTTCAAAACCGGAAAATTACCTAATTATCACTGTAATTTTTTTTCCAGATTTTAAAAAGTGAAAATACATATTAATGGTAAAATATAGGTGAAATTACTATTTTCATGCGAAAATCACTTGTAATTTCATTTGAATATGTTATATAAGAAAAAAAAATTACAGTGATAATTAGGTAATTTTCCGGTTTTGAACAAGTAATTTCCATGTAAAAATACATGGATTTTTTCAGTGCACATGCATTATACATACACGGTTTTGCTGCACGGAAAAAAAAGAATAGTTGACTCGCACAGAAATCTGTTTGTGTCAACCAGATTTAATAGTTAAATATGGAACAACTAATTGTGTGTTTGCTGCAACCGTAGACCAATTGTTGAGTGACTGTGTTGCAGCAGTAATAATACAATGGTTGCTTCAACCAGACATCGATGACATCGCTACTTTGCAACATACCGTCCCGATCGACGCAACTATACACGGAAAAAACAATAAGGTTGCCACAACCACAATAATAGTAACATTTGGTACAGCCACGTCCTGTGGTTGTCACATTCACATTGTTTTGTGTAGTGCATCTATATATGTTTGTCTCAACATTCACTATGTTTGTCTCAACATTTATGTTTGCTGTACCAAATGTATATAGTTGCCTTCACATCAATGTGAATGTGACAACCACAAGACGTGGCTGTACTAAATGTTGCTATTATTGTGGTTGTGGCAACCTTATTGTTTTTTCCGTGTATGGATAGATTAGCCTATCCATGGTAAATGAGCCCCAACTAACAATAAATTCTGGTTGCCACAACCAGATCACGCGCAACTACAGCGATGTAGTTGACACACCAAAGTATATAAGTCATATCAACCATACACGTAGTCATCATACAAAGATAACTAGGGTGATGCAGCTATATTGCTTACAACTAAATATTTCTGGTTATGTGCATCATATCTTTTTTTTCCGTGTGAAGTATTAAAAAATTTAGTCAGATACAGATCAGAAAATAATTATATTAGACCAATCAAAATAATTATGTAGGACACTCAAGCTGTTTGCTAGGATGTCAAAACTTTTTGCAGCATTGTCATTATGCTTGAGTGTCCTACATAATTATTTTGGATGGTCCAACATAATTATTTTCAGATTTGTATCTGGCTAAATTTTTAGATACTTCAGCAAAACCGTTCTTTCCGTGTATAATACATACATACTGAAGCTTTTACGGAAACACACAACAGAAATACAAATGTTGCTCTATGTTCCTTTGGTGGATACGCAGCTTTACAGTAAATTGAAATGTCCTTCGAGGTACTTACATTTCCCGACACCTTTACCTCCCTCATTTCGAACTCCGCGCGTATCTCGCCAATTTTCGCCGGATATCCGATATTTATCCCCGGGATATATCGAGAAATATTGTAAAATATGTTCTAGCGCGAGAATAAGGACGCGAGAATAAGGATTCGTCCGCGACCCTCTTTAACACTCGCAGAAATTAACTCGAGGATCCTCCGAAATCCGCGCTCCCCAAAACCGATCTTGTTTCGGGGTTCGCGTATTTTTCGTTTCTTTCCGGATCTCGCTGGTCCTTTGCCGCTTCGACTCGCCCCGTCGCGGGAATAAGGGCGCACCCGGGATTTACCTACGTCGTCGAGAGGATCGATGAGGAGCGTGCTCCGCTCCGCCTCCACGCGCTGCGCCGCGTTCAGCTCAACTCCGCTCCGCTCCGCTTCCGTGCACCGGTTTTCACGCCGGAAAACGGCTGATCGTTCGCGGGATATTCTCTCCAGAGACACCTGCTCTTTTTTTCCGCTGGACTGTCGTTGCCTCTGAGAAAAAGCCGCTTGTACCGGCGACACTGAGAACGTGACGTACGCTTCCCTGCAATCCCGCTGTAACTGGCGGATTTTCACTATGACGACGCGTGACGACACCAGACGACCAGTGACGTAACTAGAGTAATAAGGGCGCAGGAGCATCCGCTGCTCGAGCGCACCCTTCGCCCTTACCTTAAATCTTTGCCCCTTTTACACGCGAACCATACGTGCGAGCGTGTTATTGGCAATATAATTACAATTCTTACACGGAAAGAACGAACGGTTTTGCTGAAGTATCTAAAAATTTAGCTAGATACAGATCTGAAAACAATTTTGTTAAACCATCAAAAATAACTATGTAGGATGCTCAAGCATGATAATAATGCTGCAAAAAGTTTTGATATTTTAGCAACTATTATGAGCGTTCTACATAATTATTTTGATGGTTCAACAAAATTATTTTCAAATCTGTATCTGGCCAAATTTTTAGATATTTCAGCAAAACCATTCTTTTCGTGCATAAATCGAAAAATATTATAGATACGTTTTAGATCTCGGAATGTCTTTTAATTAATTTAGAGTCGCTTTCTTAAAAAATCTCGTGAAACTGGTAGTTCTTAAGTTACGATTAAAATAAAGAATCTTACAGGGATAATATTTTTTTTCCCTAATTTTCTTCCTCAACTTTCCCAGAAGCTTTAAAAAATTGTCGTAGTCGTTGGTATTTCATTATTGCTCCGATCTGTAGCGATTGAAGCATAGGCGTAAGAATGTAAAGGGATGGACCTATAGAACCTAGGAGGATAAATCTAGGGAAAAAGAATCTGACGTTCGGAATCACGTATGGTCCCACGAGCATGACATAACACGAAGTGAATTTGCACGAATAATTTTGACGTATTTACTCCGATGAAATATCTCAAAACATATCTCGTACATTTTGTGTTGTTCGTTCTTCTGTTGGTGAATTGAACGGAACGGAGTCGTCATGGTGGGTTTTGAATGAAACAGCTGACACGCCGGCGCGATCTGCGTACGCAGCGAATAATCATTGGCTGCTTCTGTACGACCGTTGAAGTTGTCCACGAATATCAGCGTTATGGAAACGTGGTGTTGTGTCATCAGAAGTGTCATTTTATGCCGTCTTGTGGCAGAACTTCCGCTCAATGATTGATTTCGAATATATCTGTATAATCAAATATTGCAAGAAATTATGAAAAAGGACGCTTGATTTATTTTCTATGAAGTAAAAGAGATTTAAAGATATTATCTGGAAAGAATTCGAGAATTGTAGAGTCGAGTGATGTAAATGTTTGAAGAAACGAAGCTGCCCCTACAGCACAAAATATTGCTAAAAGATTGCAGAAATATTTCAATAGTGCGACATATTACAAATATTGCAAGAATATTGTAGAAATATTGTAATTTTAATATTTCACAGGAAATGTTGCAAGATATTATACTGCAATATCATAATTCAATCACATACATTTTAATATTCTAGAAATATTACAATATATTTTGATTATGTATTCGGATATTCTAGGACTGCCGTTAGATGGTGTCGTTTCTCGAATGTAAAATTTGTCGGACTGTCCATATAACCGAAGCTCGGACATGTCATAAAATTCGTGCATGGTTTATGTATACACTTAGTGCGAGATATGATTGTGTCTTTGCACAAAAGAAATTAATAAGCATAATATTTAGAAATATTTAAGACATTATCTGAAAATTGCATTGATGTTTCAGGAATATATATTTAAAAATAATTTAGAATCATTGCAGGAATATTGCAAAATATTGTTTAAATGCGGACATAGAAATGTTGTTACAAAATTTTAGAAATATTTTGTGAAATATTTCAATCTTACAAAATAATATTCCTGCAATGTTGTAGCAATGTTTCGTGCTGTAGGGATGAAATCGCGAAGGCTCAAAGATCGAGAAATTAAAAATGCCACGGTTACACGGAAAGAATGGTTTTGCTCAAACATCTAAAAATTTAATCAAATACAGATCTGAAAATAATTTTGTTAGACTATCAAAAGTAACTAAATAGGACACTCAAGCATGATGATAATACTGCAAAAAATTTTAATATTCTAGCAATTATTTTGAGTATTCTACTTTTATTGTGTTAGTTACTTTTGATAGTCTAACAAAATTATTTTCAGATCTGTATCTGGTCAAATTTTTAGATACTCAGCAAAACCATTTTTTCCGTGTAAGGTCTATATTAGAGATTAAAAAAACTGAGTTTTTTAAAAATGGGGTAAGAAAATAAGTAAAAAACCGGTATTTTTTGATAAAAAACTGTTTTTTTTTAATTTTAAAAAAAATTGCCAGTTTTCTTCAAACAAAAGGTGGTATGGAAAGTAAATTAATTTTGCGGTCAAAAAGACGCGTTTTCAGTCCAAAATACAAGCATTTCTAAAAATTTAAAACCAGAGAAAAGTGAGAGGGCCTAGCGTCAAGCTGTGTATTCTTAGTAATAGAAACACTGAAGTAATCAATAATCCTCAGCATTACTGTGATAAGATATTATAATTCAATAATTATAATTTATAATTATAATTTATAATTCAATAGTATTTTTTGATGTTCTTCATTTTTAAAGTTTCATAAAAGTTAGAAGAAAACTTTCTTAAGCATTATAGTTAAACTGTTGTTATTTCTGTTATTTTGTGGACTTGAAGTGAAAATAACACAGGACATGGAATCTGATACCTAATTTTAGTAAATTTAATGCTGATTTTTTAAAGCCGTGCATCAAAAATTAATAAACAAGCGTCAAAATTAGATTTTTGCTATAAATTTTTGAAAATAGACATTCTGAGTAATTAATGGGGTAAAAAACTCATTTTTAGAGGAGTAAAAACAGTTTTTTACCGAATTTTTTACCCAAAGTTTTGGGTTTTTTACTACTCTTTTAATTTCTAGTCTATATAATTAGATAGCAATTATAAAGTTAAGAAATGTATAATTGCTATCTAATACGTATATATAAAACTGAGTATATAGAAAAATATAATACTGCGGAATCGAAGAATTTGAGAATTTTAGAGTCGTGCAAACATTCGATAAATTCCAGAACGTTCGAATTCAAAGCCGAGGTTCACAAAGGTCCGAAGATCGAGAAATTAAAAGTACTAGAATTTAAAAGTCTCGAATATCTCCAAAACGCTTTTAGCGTCGTTGCAAGCAATACGAGAAGCAAAAACTCTTTCCCTCATTCGATTCATCGGAGGTGCTAGATACGGCATTGCGCTCCTAATCACAACAGCGCAGGCGTCGAAGAAGCTGCCTTATCAACCGAGATGACATCCCAACGCAGGGTCTCGCCTTGGTCGCGTCCGAGGAGTCGTCGCGTGAAAATGCCGGGGAACACCTTGCGACCGCACGATCGTCGCGTGTGAGCGTTCCGCGTGTGAACACTTCCGCAAGTACACCTGCAATCCGAGCACCTGTCGGCGATCGGGAAGCCCATTGGCGAATCGGTAAGTCGGCGATCGATTGGCGCGTTTCGACTAGTGCGTACAACCGAGCGACAAATCGACTGCGTGCCTGACGAACGGCAGATTTGCGGCGAATTGCCAAACGGCGCGCGTGATCGCCGCTGTGAATCGTCGAGCAATTTGATAGTCTGCGTTCCGGTGATCGATGATGATGGACAGTAGCGTACGAAAGAATTAGGGGAGGGAACGGGGTGAAGAAGGGAGGTATTAAAAGGAAGAAGGAAGGCACGTGAGAGAAACATAGAGAGGATTTTTGGTGTGGAAAATGATCTTTCTCTCCCGCGGAAATGCTCTTTCACGTGAGAGCTTTGGTCACACGTCATAGTTGTGTACATTTCTTTCCTTTGTCTCTTCTTTGTCTCTTGTTCTTTTCCTCAATCACATGATGTCTAGTAATATGAGATAGAGAGAGAGAGAGATATATATATATAAGATAAAATAATTTTTTATGTTTACCGATAAAATTATTTGTTCCACGGATTTAAAGATTTTGTGGTAGTAAAAATCCGAGGGGTAAACCGTTGACCAAAATTGTGTACACCAATGCCTAGTAATGCCCAAAATTGGGCATTACTAAGTACACAAAGTACACAAAAGTACACAATTTTTGGGCATTACTAGTGAATTTTTTATGTAATGTCCACTAATGTGCCCTAGTAATGCCCACTAATGCCCCAAATCTGTACATCGCAATGCCCTCAGCGGTTTATCCCTCGTAAAAATCATTGATGTAAGTTCGATATTATAGTGATATGAATACCACGTTTTCCAAATAATTCGTAAATTTAACAAAATTCTCGTATAACACGTGGGATAGAATTTCGGATTGGTGAAATTGAACCTACTCATAATTTAGAAAACGCAGTATTTGTGAGATAGAGAGAGAGAGAGAGAGAGTGTCATTTATAATACAAATAATTTATAATATAATTAATTTATGATGTAATGTAATTTACAATAGTATCTGCTTAGGACAGTTCTAGAAGTTATTTCGCAGATGCTGCTGCGTATATTTCAGACGATTAGTCACCATGTTCGTATCGTATATTCATTTCGAATTGTTCGTATCGTATATTCATGGATTCACAGATACTTGACTTCATGAATTCAAAATCCATTGACCTTTGTATTTGCATATCCTTCAGATAGATCTTTGATCTTTAGGTTTATAGATTATTTCGTAATGGTGATAACTTTAAACTGCGGATTTAGATTTTAGATTCGTAAATCATTTATTCGACGATTCTAATTCCAAATTGATAAATCTTTATTCAAAATCTTTTATGGCCAATTTCTTCATCTTTAGATAAGTTTTATCTTCCAGATAAAGTTAGCAATAGCTAATCATAGTCATTGATTCTAAGAGATATCTTCCGGATAAAGTTATCGAGAATTTATCTAAAGGTGAAGAAATTGGGCATTATTCAAATATAAAAACGTTGCATAGATAAAACCACTTTTGAATAATTATTTCGTCTCATATGATTAGCAAGTTATTATATATTATTTTATTGCAGATAGTTATATATAGATTGTTTTTCAAATATTTTTAACACTGAAACTACCACCGCCGATCAAATGACCGTTTTTAAATTTTTGATTAAAAATTCTGCATTCAATGTTATCACTTTTCCTTAATTGACTTCATGATTTTTCCTTAATATACATATAATCAATTTTTCAATATCTATCTCTCTTCTTCTTTCGTTTCTTCTGATAAACATATTGAAAAAAATAAACAGAAATAGGTATATATAAATTGTCGGTAGCTTTAGTGTTAATATCATATTTTTAACTAAATATCTCTCTTTTTATCTTATTTTTCATTTAAATAAGCTCTTTTTTAAATAATCTTCTGCATTTTTAATTATATTAGTAATTGTAAATATATATTAATAAAATCTAATGAGGGTGTATATTTAAAAAGTTTGTAGTTATTATTAATAGATAAATTTATCGTAAAATTTCTTCCTTTGATCTGAGCTGTAGATAGAAATTTTGAATTTTACAAATCTTCGATTCTTAGTCGCAGTTAGTCGCAGTTTCGTTTTCGCAAGTGCAAACTTAGAGCAATTTAACCGGAGGAGATAGTTTACTACTTTTATCGTGCGTTTAATTTGCCCTGTTATTATTTTGAAAACAAATGTTTTTCAATGGCGCAATCGCGCTTCTCGCTTTTCACACTCCGAACGGTTTTGACATTTGCGATTAATATTCCACTTTGTGGAAAATGTCGCGCCCGTGACGTTCAGTATAAATAACCGCAGTCGTGTCTCGTTATTATTTCACCCTCGTTACTGACGTTGACGATAGCGGAGGACATCACAATGTTGACGTCGCTTCGGTTGAATGAGAGCGAACTTCAAGTATCTCCCTCTCTCTCTTTAAGAGACGTCATGAGTGACGTCAGACATTTGGAAAATCGATTAAGTATAGGCTCGCCCCAATTTTCGGCCGGATAAGAGCTTAATAGTGCAGAGATGATATATAATGAGACTTTCAGTTACAAGACAAAGAATAATAGGATTTGTTTCTCTATCTATCTATATCTACATCTTTCTATAAAAGAAGAAAAATGAATATGAACGTTAACGATATTCATTATATATATAGAAAGATGTAGATATAGATAGATAGAGAAACAAATCCTATTATTCTTTGTCTTGTAACTGAAAGTATATATATATATATATATATATATATATATATATATCGTTATATTCATTATATCTATATTCATATATATATATATATATATATATATATATCAAATGTCCTATTTTTGAGTATTAAAACAATGATAAAGAAATAGTTTTATATCAGAAGTTCTTGTGAGAAGAAGAGCGCTTATAAACTTTTGATGACAGAAATAGTCCGAAACGCTCACAGAAAAAGCTAGCAGAAGCTAGCTGAGGAAAAAGCGCTACTTTAATAAATTTAATTAATCCGACTGTTTAATTACATGATATGGCGAGCTTGTTGCTATATTGCGGTTAATGGAGATGTGCCATATACGACTCGGAGATTCTCGCATTCCGAGCGACGCAATTAGGTTTACGCAGCTGAGTGATGAACTATGATAAACCGCATATGCCCGCTACTAATTATGGTCTGCAATAACTGGAAATTGAGACACGAGAAATGAGCCTGATGATCGGCTTACTTTCTGACTGTGCCAATGTCTGCAATAATTAGAAATTGAGACACGAGAACTCTTTTACCGGTTAACGTAAATATATGACAAAGATAAATGCATAAGATGCCACGAATTTTCAGAATTGAGTATGTTGCAATAAGAGAAAGATCTCGAAAAATTACTCTTTGCTTATCTCTTTGAATCCCTATAGAATTATAGATGTTTAATTTCGCAAAACTTCCCCTCTATAGATTTATTTTATTTCAAGAGTTTTTCCAATAAATTTTTAACTTGAAACACTTGACTTTGTAATTCTCAGTTTTTTACGTGATTCTGTAATTCCTTGGTTCTATAGGTATTCAGAATTTTCGTTCTATTTCCAGAGCTTTGTTCTCGCTAAAACTTTCCGACTCTCTGAATCCATTGTTTTGCAGATTTTTTTTAACGGTCTCTCTTGATTCTGCAAACTGTTGAATTTATCACGATACGATGATTTAACAAATGGTCCTCGATTTAACGAATTTATTGCATATACATATAACGAGATTCTATTATTTTTATATAAGATATTTGTTAATAAGTATAGTTGTGATGTACAGATAATATCACACACATTTTTATCAAACAATAAGAAATAATGTATTAAAATTTCATTGTGTCGTGTCACATTTTTCATACTTCTTAAAATATTGTCGTTAATGAAAAAATTATTAGTATCAGTATGCTTTAAATGAGGATAATGACATAATTTTTAATTACTTAACGACAATATTTTAAAAAGTACACTGAGAGAAAAATCCGTGTTTTTTCCGATCAAAAGGTAACACACGAATATTACCGATCTCTTTAATCGGATATTACCGATCTCTTTAATCGGATAAAAGCCGAAATGACTGTTTAAAGATATCCGACCAAAAAGTTCCGATTAGAAAACATCGGATCAAAGATATCCGACCAAAAATTTGATCGGTAAAACTGCTGTTCCGATTAAAGAGATCGGTAATATCCGCGTGTTACTTTCTGATCGGAAAAAACACGGATTTTTTCAAGGATTTTTCTCTCAGTGTATGAAAAACTTGACACGACACAATGAAATTTTAATATATTATTTTTTATTCAACACAATATAAGTGATTAGGACCGACGAAATTGTCAAATATAAATATGAAGCCCAATGTCGGTCAACCGCGGATCTTGGTGCGTAATAATGATTTTTGTGAATTCTTGTGGATTGTAGGGAGATCCAGGTTCGAATCCTGGTTGAGGTGTTATTTTTCGCAATAATTTCTTTACAGTTTTTTCGAGGAAGGGGGGATCTTATAGATGCTTGTTAGTATCAAAAATTATTAAATTGCTCGTCAATTTAATATGTGAATTAATTATTCCGGCTTCATGTAACGATTGTGTTTCACCGACGAATATGCGGCGCGCAGTTCGCATGAGCAGGGAATTCACAAAAATTATTATTACGCACCAAAATCCGCGGTTGACCGACATTGGGCTCCATATGTATACTTGATTATTTTTTATTGTTTGATAAAAAAGAATATTGCTCTTTTTTTTGTCAAATACGCACACTGTGAAGAATTCTATATATTCGACTTCCAGGAAAGATGAAGTAAATCTAAAGTAGACGTCTCTTATGCTGGTAGTTGCAAGCATCTTCATATTACAATAAAGCGGTACAAGTCGCTTTTTGAGAATTTTTACGGCAAAGGGAACGTTTATGTAATTTTTGAGCAATATATGAGATCGTGGCACGCACTTTGAACATTTTTGCGCGCTTCGTGTGTGCACTTTCGTATAAACGTCGCTACGACGAAAACGCGGGGGTTGGGGGGGGGGGAGGAGGGAAGGGTGCATTACGTTCCACTACTGGAAGGAATCAGAGATGGGAAGTAAAGAAAAAAAAGGAAGCGAGGAAAATTAACGAACATCAACGTCTTATTTAAACACAATAATGATTAGGACCGACGAAATTGTCAAATATATAAGTATGAAGCCAAATGTCGGTCAACCGCGGATCTTGGTGCGTAATAATTATTTTTGTGAATATTCCTAATCATGCAAACTGCGCGCCGCATATTCGTCGGTCTTGAAACACAGTCCTTACACGAAGTCGGAATAATTAATTCACATATTAAATTGACGAGCAATTTTAATTTTTGATGCTCACTAGCATCTGTAAGATCCCCCCGTCCCCCCATTCCCCGAAAAACTGTAAAGAAATTATTGCGAAAAATAACACCTCAACCAGGATTCGAACCTGGAGGTCTTATTTAAACTTTTACGAGGCAGATCGAAACTCATTTGCCCAACAAATTAGTACGTATAGATCTTTTATGCGTCGTACACATTTTGGCCGGATGTTGGGTCACACCGGGAGTGTGCCTACCCTCGGAGGGTGGAAAGGAAACTTCGACCCGCCCTTTTGAAATGTCAAAGGTTGCCGCGCAAGTCGCATCGACGTATCCCCGTTTCCCAGGAAGCAGCCCCGTGCGAATCCGGTGGCATTGTTCCTGCTCGTCCGCAGGATAATTCGCCATCATCCGCGAGAAACCAAACAAGTAGAAAAGTATTTCGAGAATATCTGTTTAGGAAATATTAATCCGGACTCGAGTTCGATAATGCGCCCTGAACATCTATTTGGGACATATATTCATACATATTTATCAATAAAACAAATAAACATCAACCTGGCGTCAACGGGACGGAAATCATGCATAATTCATGATGGATTTCCATTCCGTCGAAAATCAAGTTTACGAACTTTAATCGAATAAGGATCGTAAATCTCCCTCCGTATATGGGTCAATATTAACAAATGCGCCCGGGGGTCGGAAAAATCTTATAAAAAGGCGCATAATCGATGGCCAATACATTTCTGGTAACCGTGCAAATAAGTTAAGAGTGGGCATTCTTATTTTATCGGTGAAAAAAAACCCCCCATCGTCTGTCGGGGTTAATAATAATCTTAACGATCCGCCGTGATCGATGCTCGGAGCCTTTGGTATTTTCGCACAATTATTGTATTAATATCGTACCGGAATATCCGACAAGCCGCGCTTCCCTCGAAAGGTCAGACTGGTGACATTACGATTCCATCAAATTCTGGATTTCCCATTCGTGCGCGTCGGCCGCGGCGTGAAAAGACAAATATCCGCGACATCCGAGAGGCGTAATTAAATGCCACGCGAAAGATCCGAGGTGGAATTGAAACGCTGGGTCCTTTGTCGTCGGCTCGTAAACAATTTTATTTTCCTTCGCTCGCTCGATATTCAATCTTTATGGGAATGGAAGGTCGAATAGGGTTTCTTGGCGGGTGGCGCCGGATATTGCGACTAGGACTAAATTTAGGCATGCAGGCCTCAATTACTCTTCTTGCTCCTTTAGAGAACGCTCTACAAATATATACGAATCCTTTTTTCATTTACATTAGATTTATAATCTCAGCATAAGTTTGTCATAATGATTTTTTCCATGTACGTGTTCTACGTTATTCTAAAATAACAAGCAAGGTAAACGTCCCAGTGATCGGACATGAACCTTATATATCCGGACACTTACACAAAAACTTATTGTTATTAATCTCAAATGCTTTTTTAAATTGTAATTATTGTTTTTATTAAAATTTAATTATAATCTTTAAACATTTAAAGATTAAGTACATATAGAAGCATTTGAGATTAATAATAATAAGTTTTTGTGTAAGTGTTCGGATATAGGTTCATGTCCGGTTACTGGGACGTTTACCTTAATTATATTTTATAGTTGCATATTATTTTATATATTATATGTTCTTTTTTAGATCGGTTTTAACTCCGGTGTATAATAATAAGTCATGCTATATTATTATTGTGTTCAGATAAAAATACAGATAATAATGTTGTTTTGAAGAAACGAATGTTTCACGAGCAAACTTCCAAGAAAATACTTGATCCGAGAGGAATATGTGTCGTGGGAGGCAAATATGGAAATATCTTCCGCTGGGATTGCGATATGCAGGTGGCGGACTGTTTACCAGCTTCCGTCTGGTCCAGACATAGTGGCGTGTCGATAAAGTGCGGATTAAGCGATGTTCCCGTTTATCACGCGACGCATCCGTTCGTGAGCGCGACGTCTTCGCGTTTAAGTGCACTCCGCCATTAATCTCATCTTCCGGAGGGATTAAACGGGGAGCCACATTTTCTTCGATGTCTCGTTAGATCCGCGTCGGCGTCATCGTAGCAAAGCGTATCGAACCGTTGCTTTTAGGGTTTCGCAGGCAACGTCGGGTATTGCATTAACTAACCCGAATAACCCGTATCGTAAATCCAAGTTTATTTTCTACCCTTCATGGACTCGACATCTCGAACGCTCTTGCGCGCATTGAAATATCCAGCGGCCTTATTCCGTAACTTTTAACGAGTGTCGTTATCGTTACGTTGCGCAGGTATAATACGAGGGTGAGTCAATATTTATCTGCACTCTATTTTTTAAATTTATTATAACTGCAATAGAGAACTTACAAATACATTATTTTTCCACATAATTCTCTTGCTTTTCAACGCATGCACAAGATTGTTTATGCCTCCAGAAAAAAAAGTTTTCGATTGCGTGGTGTTACGAGTGAGATACGTCGTAATATTTAAAAATATCAAAATTGGTAGAAGCTGTTACTTCGACCAGACTTTATTCAAAGACGAATACAGAACAGATTAGAGGTTTGTTCGCTACGAGCAGCTGACGAGAACTAAACTGAACATGATCAAGAGGGATTTTCATACAATTGAAAGAAGCGGAATTAAATATTGGCCAATAATGCGACGCGTTCTGGTATTGAAAATACTGATTGATAGGGTCTTTTAGAAAGAAAGGAAGGGGATGAGGATCGGTACATGGTGCGAGGATTTGTTTGAATTGGAGTAATAACTGAACGTGGATCGGGAGTTTTTGGAAAGGAGATTAAATAGATAAATGTAGATAAATGCAAATAATTGAGTCATAAGGTGAGGGTTTAGATAGATAACAGGATCAAGGTTTATTCGGGTATTAGTTTAGGTACTGTTTATAGAGGTTTTTTTTTGTAGAAAATTGAAAAATAAAAACATATTGCGGCACGTAACAGTGGTCAGCCATGCATGGCATCTTTCACGTGTTGGTTCGAAGAAAATCGATGACTTTTTAGAGTTTCTTTTAGTGGACCAAACAAATGGTAATCTGAAGGGGCAAGGCTTATCGTCAAAAGAGATTTTGATATATGACAATGCGCGCCCACATATTGCTGCTCATACAGTTAAAACGCTTAAAAATCTAGGGTTTGAGATCTTGGACCATCCACCGTATAGTCCTGAAGTATCGTTCCTTTAGATTACCATTTGTTTGGTCCACTAAAAGAAGCTCTAATTGTAAGAGGTCGTTGATTTCTTTCGGATTAACACGTGAAAGATGCGGTGCATGCGTGGCTGACCACGCAACTAAGTGCGCCGAAAAGCAAGGGGATTATGTGGAAAAATGATGCATTTGTAAGTTATCTATTGTAGTTATAATAAATTTAAAAAATAGAGTGCGGATAAATATTGACTCATTCTCGTATATGATAAAAAAGTTACGCAACGATAACGTAATGATAACAACACTGTTGTTAAAAATTACAGAATAAGCCTACAGGACCTCTGGAGAGATTACCTTTAGCCAATATTCATTTATACTGGATTTTTCCGCAAATTCGTTATTCACTTTTCTCTGGTTCTAAATCATCTACGTATCAATCGACTATCGCGCGATAACCATGACGGTAACTTCAAACGAAAAGAGCATTTCCTGCGGTTAGGATCCCATAAGTCTCGGTTGCGTCTTTTCTCGAATTTCCCTCGTGAGAATCCGTAGGAGCCAGGAGAGTTCGTAAGGCCATACGAAGCATAACATGACGTCGTTCGTTCGTATCTGGAGGTCGTCCGATTTGCGGTGCCTGACATTCCGGCGAAGGTTTGGCACGTTCGAGAAATCGAGGGACTGCGACTCGCGAACCACGCCAGAGACGTGCCCCCCGTCGACGAATGATGATCCTTGTTGCGATGATCCTTGCCCACCGTGCCCTTCGCCGAGGCAGCATCCGCCGTGTCCGCCTCCCGAGCCGCCAACTTATCACCCGCACTCCGGTAACGTTGGGAATTCCTCCGCGCGTATCTCAAACTTTCCCGATAAATTCGCGACTCGGCGCACCAGGAATCCCGCGGCGCCAGGATTTAGATAGGTTGATATTAAAATTGCGAACGAGATGATCTATCGAAATGGCGGACGTATATAGAAAAGCGAGAGAAAAGAACGGAGTCGTGTATCACTCTGGAAAAATGGGACTCCGAGTTTATCGTAGACTGTTATACATTTTGTTTATTACGTATGAATATACAGGGTGTTTCAGAATTGCACGGCACTATTTTAGGGAAATATTTTCTAAGTCAAAATGAACAAAAAAGTTTATATAAACATATGTCCCAAACTTGTTTGTTAGTAAGATATTAAAGAGCAAAGATTATGTTTAACAGTAAAACAGTTAAAGTATGTTTTCGAAGTGCAGCTTCCATTATGCGATTTCTTAATTCTTTTTGTGTGCCAATAGGTCTACAATAAACTAAAGTTTTCTACAAATCTTCGAAGACTTCTACAAACTAAAGACTTCTACAAATCTTCGAAGATATTCCAATACGAGATTGACAGGGAATGTGATTTATGCACGATGATGCACCAGCCTACTTTTCTCGCATTATTAATAACTATTTAAATAAGTACTACATACAACCACTGGATTGGTCGAAATGAACTCATTAAATGACCATCATGATCGCCCGATCTAAGGCTAATATTACATGTGTCGTACGACAAAATTTTTAAACACGTTGATTGGCTGCTGGATAGAGAAATTCTCGCGTCTCTATCTCGCAGCCAATCAACTTGTTTAAAAATTTTGTCGTACGACACATGTAATATTAGCCTAACGCCGTTAGACTATTTTCTATGGGATTGAATAAAGTCTTTAGTTTATTGTAGACCTATTGGCACGCAAGACGAATTAAGAAACCGCATAATGGAAGCTGCAACTATCAGGAATAATTCTGATGCCATAAGGCGTGCCACAGAAATATGGATTCATCGTGCTGAATGCTGCATTCAACAAAACGGCGAAAACATACTTTAAATGTTTTACTGTTAAACATAATCTTTACTCTTTAATATCTTACTAATAAACAAGTTTAGGACATATGTTTATATAAATTTTTCTGTTCATTTTGACCTAGAAAATATTTCCCTAAAATAGTGCCGTGCAATTCTGAAACATCTTGTATAAAAGATGAAATAATCGTTTTTCAAAATATGTACATTAAAAGCGATATACGCTGCAGAAGGAAAAAGTTATTGAATATCGCATGAAAATTAAATATAATTAATCACATTTTAATCAAATTAATATTTTTCTCAATTTCCTGCGGATTTAAACAAAAATTAAGTACAATTAATTAATGCTATCAGTAATAATTTAATATCTAATTGAATTTGTTTTACTTCGATATTCCATCTTTTATTTCGATATTTCGCATTTATAAAGAGGAATACCTCGTAGATTGAGAATCGAGTGGCACACTTGACTTCAATTTATCATCGGGTGAGATGACGAGTGCAACGCAATTTAATTTCGCCGTGGATTCTCGATACGCATGCAAATAACAATACGATTGGTTGTGAACACAGATCCACGCAAACTCGTGTTTTGGCGTATGCTGTCCCTCTGCGTCGCGTTACCCCTGGTCGCAATCATGTCGGCGGTTACTTATGCGCGGCAGCGAGAGAAAGCGAAGCAGCCGAGGGAGCCGTTCCTGAATCTACCGTACATGTGTCGTCGGACTAAGGTTCTGGTCGGCCCCATTTGTCAGAACTGTCAGGAGAAACAGGACTTAAGAAATCTTTCTACCGGATCTTACGATCTTACGCCGGTTGCATGAATGTAGGCTCTCTCGCGCGGATACCGTGCCGTTTTATAACGACAAACGGTGAATTTTGCAGACGATTCTTCAACGAGACCTTGATCGTTGACGAATAACGCGGCAATTGTAGGCACTTTGTATAGAAATTTATAAAATCATTGTAGATCAACTGCAGGGCGATTGCATTGCAGATCGCTCACGGGATTTATATTACGAATTGCATTGATCAAATATGAAGATGAGATATAATTGATCTGCCATTAAATCACAGGGCGTTTAAGATGCATTGCAGACTGCTCTCGTAGAATTTATATCACGAATTGCATTAATTAAGCATAAAGATGAATGTAAAGTATAATCTGCTTTTCCTTTTTTATTTTTTATTTAAAAGTGAGATCTCAAATTTTGCGATGATTAAATTCTGGCACGAATTTATGTAAATCCTTATTCAGTCATTTATGTATTATAGTAGTCTATTACATATATATGCGTCTTTGACAGCTAGACCTATTTTCTTGGTATATAGTCTCGATTATCGACTAATGAAGACCCACAATTTCACTGACTTTACTCTGGTTCGCTTGTATCGTAAATTTCACTAGAATTTTTGCTATAATATCTCGTAAAATTCGCAAAATGGAGGAAAGCCCCATCTTTTCTAATTTCGGATTTGTAAACAGAGCTATTTTTCAGTTTTATTATATCTCTCTTAACTCCCTTTTTAGTGATTCGAGATAAAATTAATTAGTTTGTCTACCTAGAAACCAAGAAACCGTAAAATTAATACTGCTCATCTATCGTCTGTCAGAGACTTTACGCAGCGGATAGCGAATCGATCTTGATCGAATCTACTTCGAAAATATTATTCTTCGAGTATATTCGATACGCGGATGACTTAGAAATCTGCATCCATAGCTTTCTTTTTTCTTTTAACAGCCGTTTCCTTGGGGCGATGGCAATCACTCGTTGTTCCATAATCCCGTGAAAAACCCGGTGCCGCCGCACGGTTATGAAGTCGAGGATCCGAATGCAATGCCCAAGAAAGCGGGCAATTAACAGAAGCGTGGAAATAGCTCGATCCTGCTAGTGGCAGCTGGAAATAGCAGCGAGACGAATATGATGGCTTGTCTGCCCGACACGCGGCGGTCGTTTTAATTTTTAATCGGTTCTTGTCATCTCAGAGAGAGAGAGAGAGAGAGGGGGGGGAGGGAAAGAGAGGGAGAGAGATCAGATATGAAATATTAAATCTTAATTGAAGCGAGACTCTCGGTAAAGTGGTTGTAGCTCGCTCATTACTCATCTAGCGTACACGATTTGATGACGTTTATTTATTCGAAAGTGTTATGAAAATAATTGTTTGAAATCGCTGTATAAAAGTTTCAATAAAAATATTCCCGGAGTCGCTTTGTTAATTGTTTCTCTTACATATTATTATATCTTCCGTCATGTAGACTGCGTTTTTCTGCGTATTCTACAGATCGTTTTATTCCTCTCCCTGCGATTGTGTTAAATTTAAACGAGTAGAAATATTAGGAAACAATGGTTTTTCGCAGAAAGATTTTAAGATTTCGAAAGACATAGTTTCAGAAAAGGTAGTCGGTCGGGAATGAAACTTACACTGAGAGAAAAAAAAAAGATTGGAATAACAATAATCTCACTATATTTTATAGTTAGTTTTGGTCGCAAATATATTTTTATAGTTTATTTAACATTAATTAGGACAAGACCGCAATATGTATAAACAATTTAAATCGAGAGATAGGCCAATGACGGTCATAGCAGATCTTATTATTAGTGCTCAAATAATATTAATGTGTGATTTTTTTAATAAACTGCGCGTCGTTACTATCGGTCTTGCAACGCAGCTCTCGAATATCACAACATTAAATTGATAATCAATTTAATGATACTGATGCTAACAAGCATCTATAAGAATTCCCCCTCCCCATACCAACTCGAAAAACTGTAAAGAATTTGTTGCGAAAAATATTATCTCAGCCAAGGGCGTCCACAGGATTTTTTCCAGGGGTGGGGGGGCATGATTCAAAATGTTACTTCTAGAATTAGAATATTTATAATTTGAAATTTATACTTTTTGTTGAAAATTATACATCTAATCCCGAGGGGTAAACCGCTGAGGGCATTGCGGTGTACAGATTTGGGGCATTAGTGGATATTACTAGGGCACATTAGTGGGCATTACATAAAAAAATCACTAGTAATGCCCAAAAATTGTGTACTTTTAGTGTACTTTTGTGTACTTTGTGTACTTAGTACACTGAGAGAAAAATGTATGATATTTGGAACTATAATGACATAGTATAATAATTATAGTTAGGAATATCATTTTTATAGTAAGTGTGACCATAATGTTGGTGATAATAACGATATAGACATAGTATAACTGACCCATGGAAAATTTTTACCTATAATTATAATCATTTGAAGTAAAAATATAGTAAGATT
>NJRL01000505.1:117062-131229 GCA_003063815.1 Aphaenogaster rudis
TATTGTGGTTGTGGCAACCTTATCGTTTTTTCCGTGATATTATATAATAATTTATACAATTATTGACGATGTAATTAACAGTTTTCGATTTGGCATTGGAAATACGCATAAACGTTACTTCATTATTCAATGCAGCACATAATCCATTATTTCGCTCGGCTATCAATTATGCACCAAGGCCATACTCACCTATAAAGAGATGTAGGATCTCGATAAACAGATACACTGCAAATCCAAGCGTGTTATATTAACTAAAGCTCTTCTTACACATTTCTTGCCGTTTTAAATCATGTCATTTAATACGATAATTTTTAATTTAATACGATTAAACGTGTTAAATGTTTCTTGCCTAAAACGGCAAGAAACATGTAAAAAGAGCTTCAGTCAAATGTGTCATTTTTAGATGTTTATGCGTGTAAAAATGACACGCTTGAATTTGCAGTGTACTGTTTACCGAATGGGTTGATAAAAACCTCGATGACGTAGATGGCAAACGTGTATCTTCTATTCTTTAAACGCAGATTTATCGTGCGCGTGGACTATTAATGGCCACTTTTAATCGTGACCAGACGCCGGAACCGCAAATATTTCCGGCACAGTAAATATCCGCGTCAAGAAGGATGTGATATTTACGTATCGCTGAGCTCGAGCAGCAGCTTGCGATACGATCGACGTGGTTTTGCGTTCGCCGCAACGTGTATCCCGCAATCAAGACAGGCTGTCAAAGAATCTAATTAATTAAAGAGATTCTAGCGGCGCGCAACTCGGATATTAATAATAGAAATTCTCGGTGCCTATCAATTTTTTCATTTTTGATTTTATCTTTTTTGTGTAAGAAGCGAGTCGGTTCTCGATTAAAGCCGCGTGCCCCATTTTCAATTCTAAACAATTCTTTAATTACGCAACTTCAGTTTCTAATAGTTGAAAGAACGTATCCTTGTTATACTCGATTGTTTCATCGGCGGAATTTATCAGTGTTTCAATATTATGCGTTTAAAACTGAAACATCTTTAGGTATTTAAAAAACAAAGACAAGAAATAAAACACTTTAACCGTCTGCAATCTGGATCTTTTATGGCACAAGCGAAATTTCACTCTCGAATTTCTCTAAGGAGAAGATAGGGCGAGGTCTGATTCTTCTGGTTCTCTCTACTTTCAAAACCATTGGATAATGTTATAGATACTTTCAAAAGTAACCCTGAATTTTTTCAGATTTTTTGAAAGCCTAGAACGGTAAAAAAACTTGGGCTGAAAATAAAAGACTTAGATTGCAGACGACGTAAAAATATGATTGCGGATGGAGGGTTAACCCTAGAAGGCAAATGTGTGGTTCCTTGTCACCCCAAACGAAATTCAAACTACGCTTCTGAAGTAGCCAGGTACACTTTCGGGTCTGGACCCATACCATAATTAAAAAAACAACATGTTATATACATCATCGTTTTCCTCATTAAAAAACGAAGAAAATGCATTATTCAACTATTAATTTACTGCTGATAAAAAGGATTGAGATACCCGAGAAGTTTGGGGTGCCATACCATCCCACTTTTGCCTTTGAAGCTCAGTAAATTTAGTTTTACCTTCTAGGGTTAATATATTTAAATTAAACACTTTCTTCCATGAGCGTATAAGAAGTAATAAAAGAAATTATTCTCTCATGTTTATTTTTTTCTTTATTTATTCTCTTTTCGTCCGCACTTTTTTCCAAGCGTAGCCATTATCCTCGGGATTTTACCAAGATCGTTATTACCCGATATACGAGCGCGTGAAAGCGAAGGAATGCACGAATGCTATCTGTGTAGCAATCGTAGCCTGGTACTTTAAATCCAGATCGTTCAGATTTAACGCGATATGGAGATATCTTCTTTCTACCATTGCAGAGAGGATTACACTTGACGCAAAATGGAGACGTCACTCGTGATTCCCGGCCGGAAAGATCTCTCGAGATGTCGCGAAGACGTCGAACGTGGCGGCGTCCGGTATCTCTGAAGGGGAGATGCACTTTGCGAAGATGCACGGGTGATACAGGACAGGTTCCGACAAAATGTTGATCAAGGAGTATCGAATACCGTTGCCTCTCACGGTAGAGGAGTATCGAATCGCTCAGCTGTACATGATAGCGGTAATTATCGCGATTAACCAGTCGCGTCGACATGCATTGCGAGAAAGCGCAATAGCGATTTGATTTCGATCAATCTATTGTTAATTGAGATTCCTTTATATTTCACACGTTTTGCGCGAATCTAGTAGAAACATTTAGAGCAGAGGTGGCCAAACTTAGAAGCAACAATATTTATTTTCAGCTTCCTCACCCCATCGCGATCTATTATTCCTCGCAGCGATCTAGATTTATATGTGAAATAAGCATGCTTATTTTATTTTGTGTGTTTGTGTTGCGATTGGGCATAAAATAGCAATAATTAAATTAATTATGGTTACATTGTAATTACAACTGTTGTATTGTGAATCTTACATTGACTTGCGATCGACCGCCCGAGTGTCCGCAATCGACCGTTTGGCCACCTCTGATTTAGAAATTCTGAACCTGCGAAAGCTAGACGCGAATCACAGAGAGTCTATTTCAGGCGAAGCCGTAAATGCCTGATTTCTTTTTTTAGAAGTTTGATTTATTTCGATTTGTCTATTTTCCGGAAAGTTTATTTGCGTAAAATCGATTTTGCGATTTCATGATAAAGAATCACATCAAGTATTATTGTCAATAGATTATGCATATTAGCTGTAATAGATTATGCATGCTAGTCAATAATAACTCTAACGCAATTATAAATTCTCTCGTAAAACGTATTATGCATTAAATACAAACGCTCGCTGATTCGACAACCTCGACGTTACACCGTTTTTATTCCTCGCGATTATTTTGCACGCGCGTCCATCTATTTTTTTTCCTCTGTTTTCTTCTATTTGCGTCCTTCCCGCGCATATGCGCGACAACGATCGTGCTCCCGTCGGTAAAGATAAGGATAAAGATTTTATGGTCGTCGGCGAGTGCTCCTTAAGTGATCAATAACCGTTCGCCCTGTGCAATCTCGTTTAGAAAAAATCTCGGGAGGAGAGCAAGGGTGCCGGTAGCGGCGTGGAGATAATCGAGAACGAGCCGTACAGCAACGGGCCGGGCGGTAACGGACAGTACACACACAAAATCTATCACGTTGGCAGTCACCTGCCGGGTTGGTTCAAGAGTCTCCTGCCCAAGTCGGCGCTGATCGCCAAGGAGGAAGCATGGAACGCCTATCCGTACACCAAGACCCGCTACACGTGCCCGTTCGTGGAGAAGTTCTCCGTCGAGATCGAGACCTACTACTTTCCGGACGACGGCCACCAGGAGAACGTCTTCAATCTCACCGGCAGTGATTACAGGAACAGGATCGTGGGTAAAGAGGAGACTAGACTAGATTAGACGAGATGACGTTGCCGTGCCATTTAACAGCGATGTAGTTGAACCTGAAAAAAGAATTACCGTGAACTTGTTGACGTAAAATGTTCGTCGTGACATATAGGGCGGACCTCGCGATATTTCTCAAATGAATTTTTCGATAAAGTTCGCTGTATTTTCGTACAATTTACCGATTACTATACAGTTGGAAAATTTCTGTTAAATTTAACATATTTTATGTGTTCTAAACGGTCTACCCAAATTTTTGTGTTATTTTAACACAAGATGAATATGTTAGAAAGTAACACAAATATTATGTAAAAATTAACACAGAAAATGTAACACTTTGACACAATTTGAAGACAAATTGTGGAAGCATATTCCTTCAGTAAAATTAATATTTATTATATGTTAAATTAACACGTACATTTTATTTATTTACCTTAGAATTTACGTTTTAAAACTATATTATTTTTACACTTACTCACTTTATTTATTCACTTACTCATAAATTGTGTTATTTTAGCACTAAGAAATGTTGAATATCAATTTAACACAAAATATTCAAATAACATAATGTTAAATTAACATTCGGGTATGTTAAAAATTCAACACAAAAATTTTAATAAGGACCGGTTTTACAAAAATACAAAATGTTTTTTACTGTGTATAGACGAATGCTCATCGTTCGTTTCTTGTCTGTAGAACTCGGGGATCAGTTAATGATTTCCCGAGTATTAAAGAGATCAATACGGTTGTTCTTAATAACGACTGTTGACTTTAATAATTAAGAAGTAACGTGGTATCGCATTTACTCCGATTGACTCCGCGACAATCTGTTCCCAAGACGTGATCGACATTGTCAAGGATCAGCCGTACGGGGCCGATTATGCGAAGGAGGAGGACCCCAAGCTTTACACGTCGGAGAAGACCGGAAGGGGCCCGTTGGAGGACACGTGGCTGGAGGATTATTGGGCCGATGTGGAAGTATACATCCCCCATTTTTCTTCTTCTTTCTCTATCTCTTTCAAAGAGTTTTTTACATCTATCCGCTTAAGTAGTTATCACCGTTGATACATTAGCGATTCTCTCGCTAGGGAAAGCAACAGCCAACGTCGTCGGGAAAGTCACTAATGTGCGCGTACAAGCTATGCCGAGTAGAGTTCCGTTATTGGGGCATGCAAACGAAATTAGAAAAGTTCATACACGACGTAGGTTAGTACCGTTATGTGCTCACCTCTCTGCCCTATCTTGCCCTTTGGATGCCGGGCATTTAACTCCGACAATTTTATCTCGAGCAACGCGGAACCATCTTCCTTATCGAGCCAGTTTACCGGGAAGATCATTTCCCAGAAATGAAATTAGTCTTTCTGAAAATTCTGAATTCTTAAGGATATCGCTTAAGGATATATTCTGCTCTTTTCTTCGAAATGAGAAGAAATTGGAGAAACTGCAACCTTGCTAATTTAAGTACGCGTTTCTCTTCGTAAATGCAAACGTAAGGATTCTCTCGTTCGGTATACAGAGTGTCTCGAAAGTTGTGCATTTCGTCGGAATTAATAAAGAAAAAGAATCTCTTTTTTTTTCAATATTGTGCAAACATAAAAGTATTAATTTTGAATTCGTCTAGAAAGGTATTTAACGTTAAACATTACAAAACGAACGGAAAAAGCTATGCTGCGAAGTTACAATTTACTAGAAAACAGTCGAAAGAAATTGTGCACAATCTTTGATGCATCTTGTATGTACGTTGTAACTTACGTATTTATTCACTTTTCGCTTTTTTATGGATAACGTCGCTTTGATTTGAGTTTGCTAAATTTAACACGATATAAATTCTTATGCAAAAAGCCCGGCAGCTAAAGGTTTAATTCTTTCGATCATGAACCTTCGTTCCGTTAAAAGATCTCTTTTAACTTAGGTTGCTTTAAATTGAAAGCGCGGACTATGCTACCGTTTAAGTATTTATTAAGTAAAAGTTAATTCAAGTTTATTAGAACTGCAATTATATTATTAATTTTCAATATTTTTCTAGATCTTTTGAATTACGAACACTTTAACACATTGACTGCCACTGTACGATTAGATAACTTTGTCTCTCCGCTATTTTTTTATATCAGTTGTTTTAATATGCTACTTAATGATATTTATTTTTCATCTAAAATTTACAAAATAAAATTTTATTTCCTCTTTCAAAAAAATCAAATCGGCGAATAGCTAACGTTCATTTATAGATCATCAACTATGAGTTAACTCGGCAGTCAACGTGTTAATTTAAATATTTAGCATATCTTTATACTCTTTGATAAAGTCGAAGTATCCGAAATAAAAATAGTTTTTTAACATAAAGACTTATCTCGTCGAATTAGCGGAATTGCAGCTTATTTCTTTCTCAATTCGCTATTACTTCTGCGTGTGCAACACCGAGCGTTGCCGTTTACCGCTGCTGGAATAGCTTCTTCCTCCCTGTGACACACAAGAGGTCGTGATCGAAAGGGTTAATTTTAACCGGCACAACCCGGTCGGCCGTGCGTGAGACGTATTAAGGTCGGTTCCAGCTTTGCGGAAGACGATGGTGCGGGCGCACAGGCAGGCCTGGGCCTGGCAGGACGAGTGGAACGGTCTGACGATGGAAGACATCAGGGAGATCGAGCGGCAGACGCAGTTGGCGCTGCAGCGGAAGATGGGATTGGGTGACTCGGAGGATGAGCTCGATGACGAGAATCGGAAGGTGAGCGCGACTGCGACGACGGCGACGTCGATCACGACGGCAACAGCGACGACGGCGAACGCGACGATGACGTCGGAGGAGTCGGCGGTAGCCAAGACGTTGGCGGCCACCCTGGGCAGCATCGAGAAGAACGAGGAGGCGCAGAGCCCGCCGTCCGTCAGGAAGCCGTCCGACATTCCCATCATCAACACGGCGGCCAGCTCCGAGGGCGAGATCAGCCCCGAGGATTCGCCGATCGATCTGGATGAGATCAAGTAAGATTACCCCGATCCTACGCTATTCGCTTTACGCAAAATGCCAACAGTTGTACCGATGAGTGAACTTGTATCCTCTGCGATCAAGATTTTATTCTGAAAAAAGATCGAGCTGATTTTTCAGAAATTTGTTTTTGATTATTTTAAACGGTGTCGGATTCGGTAACATATCCATTATGCGTAGAGTGCTCGGTAAATCACGATATAATCGGCGAGGAGATGATCTTTCCTGACTATGAGTTAAAGATACAGAACAAATGTGATAATTGTATGATAGCTTTTGAGGAAAATAATTTTGTGTAAGTATGCAAAAGCGAGGTAAATTATTCGAATACATACTTATTTAATGTTTTTGCAGCTATTGACTGTAAAACACTTGTTATGATAAAATTCGTTTTTATGTACCGTCATTATGTATGCATCAGATAATAACCGGTATTTAAACCGGTATTCATAGTCCGATCTTGTATTCAGCATGATCTCGAGACGCTGTACGGTCATCTCAATGGTTGGATGGAATCTTAAGACCGCTCCTGACTAGATTTAAGACGATCTCGAATATAAGAATCTTGAATATATGAGATTATAAGTACCGCCTTTAAGGTAGTTGTCTCGCGAATCGCAAGAAATATTTGAAAATTTAACTGTATGCTAAATGTGACATCTACACGTTTGTGTAATTTAAAAGTTATTGACCGTCCCGAACACGAGATAATCGCTATCGAAAATTGCACTTTTCCCTTGTATCGCATACAAAGCGTATGAAAATCTCGTATTTTGAATTTTTACAATTAGAACAAACCATAACACAGTGATGAAAAACGAATATATAATAGAGAAAGACACTTTAGGAATACTAGTAAAAAAAACCAAAATTATTGACCGTTTAGTTTTAGAAATACAATACTAAAAAGATCTCGAATTTCACGATTATTTGACGTAGAGGAGCGATTTGTTGGTCGCCGAGGGGCGCACGGCGCGCACTTTGTTTTGTGTAAGAGGGATAGAATTACCCAAAGTTTTCAGCCTGTAACTGTACATAGCGGTAGGTAGTCGGCGTTGACTTAGAGTATACTTTTGGCTTCTACTGTCGCGAGACAACTACCTTAATATCGCTTTCATTGTTCTTTTACAACGATAAAATAATTTCGAATTTATCATATCTGTGGTGTTAGTAGTTTATATAGCTTTGACTACAGCCAACTACCACAAAAAAGTTCTGGACGATAATAAAGTAATATGATGATGATTGTATTATTAATGCAGACACGATATTAAATTCCGTTCATCGTATGATTGAATTAATGAATTAATTGGATTAAAAGCGAGCTGCGTTGCAGAAACGCGCCCTCCGGTGAGAAGGCCAAGAAGGAGTGGTTGAAGAACATCGTGCCCTTGCATTCGCCGAGTTCGAATAAGAGCTTCGACATTCAGATCGCGAACTGGAGGATGGAGAGCATCGTTAGGGAGTCCGAATCCGGCAGCGACGACGAATTCTTCGATTGTCAGGGTAAGACTGTTACGACGCATGCGTGTACGTATAGCATGCATGTGATAATTTAGAGAAAACGCATTAACACGGCTCGTAATAAATGAATGATAGCCGGATAATAATTCTGCGACACGCTGCTTTCCGTCATAATGAATCTTAATAAATCAATGAAAGACTTAAGACGACAAATGCCGAATCTGATCAGTTTAAGGAAAAGATATATTATTTAAAAGATAAATACCGAATATTCTAAAGAGCGAGTATCATTCAGGCATTAATGTTGAAATTAATAAATATATAAATGAATAATAATTTTGAGAAGATTTTCAAGGAAATATCTATTGAATTCTCTAGACTGTATTATTTGAAAACATCTAAATATGTGACATTCCGTATAGTATACAAGATATTTCCGTATAATATATGTGTAATTGAGTCTCTTGAGATATAAAACGTTTTCTATATAATTTGATGATATTAATATTGAGAAGTCTTATGACGCTCTTTGCTAATTCCTATGAATCATGCGAAAGAAGTGTGTCCCGCGCGCAACAATGCATAGATAATTCAAGTAGAGAGAACAGCATGTGCTGCATTTTTATGTGTATCCTCTTTGTTTTTTATGTCGCACCCCCATACTGCAGCTGGGTTCATTATACCTGTTATACGCAAAGGTAGGACACGTAGAGTGATTAAGTAATAAGCGAGATAAGTTGCGAGGCGAGAGAAAGGGAAGGAGAAAGAGAAAAAGAGGGGGAGGGAGAAAAAGAGAGAGAGAGAGAGAGAGAAAGAACCGTCATACCTATGTGTGTCATCACTATGTCTGTAGAATTAAAGAATGCCTTAAAATACGCGTAGATGATGCAATAAATCGGGCTGTTTGGCACATAGAAAATTTGCATCTTTCGGCGTGACATGCGACTAAGATTAGACTCGAGCATGAGAATACGCGAAACTCACACGCGGCATGCGGCAGCATGGCTACATAGCAAAGAGACTTAATTAATCTAGTGGCTAACGAAAATTAACTCGTTCTGCATACGTTAGATAGAGTCTCACACAGGTATTCCATTAGACGGAGTAACACGTGCGATATGACCTCTATATAATTTAGAATTTGAACAATCTATAATTGCAATTGAGCTTCTTATTTATATATCGTAAATTATTAGACAAATATTGTTATAAAATTGTTATTTCTTTTGTAAGATCATGCTCTTTGAAACATCACATTTCATATTATCAATTTATATTTTATATTATTGCGAGTCCTGTTTCGAAACGATTAAACCGGGAGAAGATACATTGCATAAGCAGTGTTAACGTTTCTGATTACACAGAGGACTTTGAAGATACCTCTTCATTAGCTAAATGGAGTTCTTTGGATCTTCTAGCAGAAGGGGAGGACACGACTGTGCGGACACCACCTGCGGCAAACGAACAAGGTTAATATATTTCAAAATGTATCCTTGTAGCATAAATGTAATATTTATTATTAAGCTTACACCGCATTATTTTCTGTCTACTAAATTATTTCTATTTTATGATAAAACAGAGAAATTTAAGTTATTAAAAACCTCTTTGTTCTTCTAACGTGGACGCTAACAATGCTTTCCCTATTTTCAGAAGATACAATATTTTCACCTTCGTATTTGCAACGTATCACCAACGAACGAAGCAGTAAGAGATTGCAAATCACCACGTCGGCCAGCATCGACGTGTCGTGTCCAGCATCCCCTCAACATTCTCCTACACATCAACCATGCAAAATTACTGTTTTAATTATTGTAGTGCACGGCGGTAGTGTTTTAGGTAAGTGAGGACTCTTTTGTCCAATTTGTATAATTTATAAATTTAAAATTTTTTTAAATTTATGAAAATTAATACTATACATTTTTTATTTCGTACATAATCATATATACTCTTTATTACGTAAGTGTTTAGTGATATATGTAGAATTTCGATTTTACATATTTCCTTATTGTGTTCATTGAAAAGAATTGATCAAGAAGATCACTGTATATATCGGCATATATTGATCCAGAATCACGTTTTGTATTTTAGACGCGAATGTCGATTTAACGGCGAAAAAGTCAGATATAACGACATTCCGTGGAGCTTTTGAATCTGTCATGAGACAGCATTATCCTAGCATGGTCGGTCACGTATCTATTAAATTCGTTGCCTGTCCTTCCATCTGCACCGAAGGTCTGGGAATTTTGTCAAGGTAGTATAATCTATCTTTTGCGCTCGAATGTCATCTATGAATGTTATTATAATCTTACAATTTCATTGTGTAGCCTGAGTCCATACAGCTTCGATATGTCGCCTTCGTGCATGGACGCTCCGCAAGTGACGCACGACACCATCCCGATCGGTGCTATTCCACTGCTAGCGAGTTCGACTTCCGAATATCAGGACACGGTGTCGCGCGTGGTGATGAGCGCCAATCAAGTGTACCATGACTTTATCAAGAGTGATGAGGGTAAAGGTTTCAGTGGACAGATCTGCTTTGTGGGCGACTCGGTGGGATCGATCCTGACCTACGATGCCCTATGCAAGGCGACACAGCACTCAAGGCATAGCAGTGAGAACAGCATTCTGGAGGGTAGCGGCCAGCAGGGCATTGACAACGGCGGAAACGAAGACGGCAAACATCTGTCCGCGCCATCTCCTAGAAGAAGGTCTTCCGGCACGAGGTGAGCAACTACGATTATATATCAATGTCTAAATCTCTTAAGTAAAGCTAAGAAGACAAGACAACAAAGGAAACTAATATATCGCGACCTGTTGTCAATTATTTACATTCGATATAATAATGTGCGTTGCCAATAGAATTAGAGACTTATGACTATGAAAGTATTAATTAGTTCTTATTTTCATATCGTTTACAGTGATAACAAACTGGACTTCGAAGTGGGTGACTTTTTTACGTTTGGCAGTCCGCTCGCGCTAGTTCTCGCTTATAGAAAAATCGCCGCGTCCAGCGACAGGAATAGTTTCATACCCAAGCCGTTAGTTAACCAAATGTACAATCTGTTTCATCCCACGGATCCTGTGGCCGCGAGATTGGAACCTTTGATCTCAGCGAGGTTTTCACTGATCGCGCCAGTCAATATTGCCCGATATCAAAAGTATCCGCTTGGCAATGGACAGCCTTATCACTTGCGTAAGTATAATAGGATTACAAATAAAATTATGGAAGATAGAAGCAGAAGTTATATTTTTCACTCCAAAAGATTTGTGGTAAAATTGAAAGAAAAAAATACTTTAATGCAAAAACTTGATTTCAGTGGAAACTATCCAGACCAATCCACAGCTGTTTGCTGATGGGTTGAATGTTCCCAATCTTCAAATGTCGCATTTAAGAAGATTATCCAATATATCACTTCAAACTACAATGTCAGGCATTATCGACAATGTTTCTTTACAGGCAGTGTCTGCCCGTAAGTAGAGATTATTTATTACATTGCTATCTATTTGCTATATCCACAGTTCAGAAATTTGTCTAGAAGTTTGAGGATTAAATGTGTGATAACTTTTTTAAGCAAATATCAATTTTTGTCGAAAGAGTGGATAACCTTACATATTGTTAAGCATGTCGAAATAGTCTAAAACGCTTATTACCTTGTTCCAGTGATGCAAAAGTGGTCGGGCACCAAGAGACTAGATTATGCGCTCTTTTGTCCAGAGGGTCTCGCTAATTTTCCTACAAACGCCTTGCCGCATCTCTTCCACGCTAGCTATTGGGAGTCTTCGGACGTGATCGCGTTCATTTTGAGGCAATTGGGCAGATTCGATTTGCCATTGCTCGGCCACGAGGAAAAAGATCTCACTTGCTTCCGTCCAGGTCAACCCAGAGAAAAATGGAATAAAAAGCGTACCTCCGTTAAACTTAAGGTTCATTTTTTTATTAACTTAAATTTAATATTTAATCTTAGCTGTTATTTTTAAATGGTTCTTTGCTATATAACCATTGACATATTTCAGAATGTTGCTGCCAATCACAGAGCGAATGATGTCATCGTGAGGGAAGGTGCACCACAAGTATTAGTCGCTAGGTTTATGTACAGTCCTATTGATATGATAACTTTAACAGGTATACATAAAATATATTAAGAAAAGAACTTTTCTAAAACTAATCTTTGTAGCAAGTGATCTATTTAATCAATATCACAATCCAGTATTTAATCTTTGCTAAATTTATTATTTATTATTGATAATAATTTTATGTTGAAACGAATCTATCGCAGTCGCTAAAAATATGCTATTGAGTATAAGATGGAAAATATTTGTCATTCCGTCGCAGGTGAGAAAGTTGATATCCATATTATGAGAAACGCACCGGCAGGCGAATGGACATACCTCTCTACCGTGGTAACTGACAAGAATGGTAGAATAATTTACAAAGTACCAGATGACAAAGCGCTAGGTTACGGACTTTATCCAGTAAAGATGGTTGTAAGGTAATATTTTTTCCTTTTGAACATTTAAATAGATATTAATGCAAGTTATAATTCATATGGATTAAAGTTGTTACTAATAATTAAAATTAATTATAATTAATGCGCTAAACAAGCAAGATTGAAATAAATATTTTACGTTATATGAATGAAAGTTACTATGAATAAAAGTTAAAGTATAGATAAATAAATGAGAACAATTAAGAATGTAATCAATATAAATTAGTACAAGCTTTTTATTTAATACGAAGGAAATTAAATATCTAATCCGAATTCATGCGCGTTTGCGTTCCAGGGGAGATCATACATCTGTAGATTTTTTCATGGCTGTGATACCGCCGAGAACTGAATGTGGTTTTTAGCATAGACGGTTCTTTTGCCGCCAGTAGGTCGGTGAGTGGTAAAGATCCGAAAGTCTGGGCTGGTGCCGTCGATGTTGTAAGGTAACGTGTTATAAAGAACAAATTTTGCGAATTATGTTTATCTCTTTACCTGTGTAATGTAAAAACGTTGAAAAGTCAAAATTTGTAAAATTATTTTTGCTTCATGTTTTTCTTGTTTTCATGAAGTTCTTTTTGCTAAACGTATATATGGTGCTCATTTTTCTTTAGCATAGAGATATAATCAGACATTAAAAAGTAAAATTTTTTTTATTATTTCTTGTAGGCATTGGCAGGAACTGGGTTACCTCATTATTTATATTACCGCGAGACCTGATATGCAACAGCAGACAGTAGTTTCCTGGCTGTCGCAGCATAATTTTCCTCACGGTCTTGTCTCATTTGCCGACGGCCTGTCCAGGGATCCGCTCGCCCACAAAGCCGCCTACTTGAATAAGCTTGTGAAGGTTTGTGCGAAAAGCTTGCTAGAATTATATAGTTAGCATGTATAGCTAACACATTAGTATTAGATATCAAAAATACTCATATATAATCAATTCTCAGACGGCGAATACTTTTGTTTTCTAATCATCAAGAAATCAACTACAAAGGAATTATTATTAAATTTAATTTTTAAAAATAAGAGGGCTGACTTATTGTCATGTATTGGGTTGGAACAAGAGTTCGTAGCATTTTACAATAGGTGGCGTTTGAACACGTGGGTTCGTGTCACACGTGGCTGAAAAATATGACATATATGTACATATTTTGAAAGGTGACATTTCAACACGTCTTTCTATGTGATTGGTGTTGGTTACGAATTTTAAGTGTGTTTATGTTAAAAGTGAAAATGTAGGAAAATATTCGTTTTCGTCAATTGATGCTTTTTTATTTCCGGAAAGGAAAAACCGCTGTAGAAACAGCACAAAAGATAGGTGAGGTTTATGGAGATCGTGTCATATCTGACAAGGGGAGGCTATCAACTGTCCCTAACCAATTTGAATGAAACTTGGTAAGTAAGTAGAGTGTTTCCTCCTCAGTATAAAATACCCCCATTTTGGGGGCAGACGATAAACTGTTTTCAAGATAAAAAAATTTCCTTTTATTTCTCGAATATTTTTTTGTATATTTAAATAAGTAAAAATGTTTCATATTGTTTTATTATTTCTACATATATTTTGCGTAAATTCGTTTTCTGTACTTTTAAAATTTGGAAAGTGTAAGATAACACAAGATAAATACGATTAAATAAAGATTTATTTTTTATTTATTGTGGGATGAAATTTTTCGTAAAAACAAGTAAAGCATAAGGTCTTGTAACACCATGAACATTGCGCAAAGGATACATACTTGCATTTACATTTATTTTTATGTATATTTGGAGGAAAATTAATATCAATAACATTATTAAAAATTTTACGCTCCGAAACTAATTTTGCAGCATACCACGCAT
>NJRL01000505.1:132948-145250 GCA_003063815.1 Aphaenogaster rudis
CTACTTACTTACGTAAGTACTTAAGTTTCATTCAAATTGGTTGGGGACAGTTGATAGCCTACCTTGTGAGAGTACTGTTTATAAATAGTTTGCTCGGTTCAGAAGTGGCAATTTTGATCTGGAAGACCGAGAACGTTCCGGCAGGCCTACAGTCGTTGATGTTGACCAAATCGTAACATTAATTAAAAATAATCCACGATACTTGTTACGGGACATCGCAGAGATACTCCACTTATCTCATAACACCGTTGCAAAATATTTGAAGACACTCGGATACGTGAATCGCAACAATGTTTGGATTAAATCTGACGATTTAACGGAAAGCGATTCGGAATAAGTGTATGTACAAATATTTAAAGATTGTCTTTGAATTTCACTTAAAAAAAGCTACGAACTTTTGGTCCAACCCAATAGATGGATATTTGACGATCTAGAAAAATATACATTCTATGTATAGTGAACTGTTACAAAAAAATTAATTTTTTATTCACAGTTAACAAAGTCTAGCAATGTTCTTTTCACGTCTTGGAAGGAATTTCAATTATGTTACTCATGATCGGTCGCACCGCATTTTTTCAATTTACGAGACACAATTTTGACACTGAATAATTAATAATGATCAATTGGATGTAGGAGCACAGGAATGATAATCCATCAGGCGTACGGCAGTGAGAAGGATATTAACGTGTATACGGGCGATAAGCCTCAAACCGAGCCAGATCTTTATCATCGGCAAAGTATCCAAGAAGCATCAAGCTATGGCGACAATACTGTACGACGGGTATGCCGCTCATTTGAGCACACTGCAGGTGCACGGGGGTTCGCGGCCTGCTCAGGGCAACGCGCGCATGGTGATCCCCAGAGGTCAGTTCGGTTTACCAGGACAGAATGCTTCCCTGCGTCGACGAAGGTGAGTTTTTCTAGCGATGCATTCCGGCAATATCGTAACAAGAGATCTTCCCACGCTTCGCTAAAGGATCAAATATTATATCTTTTTTGCCGGATTCTGTTGTCGTTCGTTACGCTGAAAACGTTGTAGCTGCATTTACTGTGTTCCGGAATCAATTGCACCTGTGATTGTGGCTGTTAAACTCCTGATTAAGATTACCAATCACTTCTGCTTATTTTTACAACACCTAGTTTTCGATTATAATTTTTCTTCTTCACAGTAATATAGATAGCAGAAAGCTTTTCTGAAATGTCATCCAAATAGTACTGTTGAAAACAATATCAATTTGTAATAAATAATTTAATTAATTTTTTTCTACATATACTAATTTATCTTTATTATTAGAAGAAGGAAAAAATTCTATTGAATTGTGCGAAGAACTATTTAGTTTGTTAGAACGAAGAACTATTTAGTTTGTTAACATTGGTGCAACTGACTTTCGAAGCTACAAGGGGAAGATGCAGTCAGCATCTTTGCGAGAGCGAGTTTATTCTCTCAACCTTCTGTTGCCCAATTGCTTGGAATTGCTTTCAAACGCGACTGTTTTGTCTTATGAGGATTTCTTTCGCTCTGTTAGCGATCGTTAAATTAATTGAAACGATTTAAATTGTCGATTTAACAATCGTTAATGAAAATTCGAGAAGAAGTCTGATGAACTCTTCGATCTTCCGGAAGATATGCATTTTGAAAGGTCGATGCACAAACGTTGCTGCGATTATATATTTAAATTAAAGTTTATTTAATACAATGACAGAGATGCGATAGAAATAATATCGAATTTTGACATTTGTGATCTCGCCAGCTTGGCACAAACTGCTCTTTATGTATCTTTATTGCGGTCAGGCAAGAAAGGGTTGAGAGAGAATACCCTGTGCGACGTTCGCGAGCGGGATTGCCGTAGCTGTTCGGTTAGCGGTAAAGTGTGTGTGTGTGTCCTTTGCGTGTGTGAAAACGAGCACCGGCTATGTTCCAGTAACGACACAGCGGTGAACTCCCCGGCGCGCAACAGCGTCTACTTAAAGCGGAAAATCTACCTTACTCACATCTAACACACGCCTATAATCTACGTACAATTTACTTACTCACATTGGTAACTATCTAATAACCGTCTACTGCTTACTCATCGTCATAGGCGCCGGCGGTGCGCGATAATCATTTCCCAGCTTACAGCAACCGGTTGAAGGAGTATAGCACTCTTAATATTTAGTTTAACTTGATTGTTCTACGGCCTCCTCTTGTTTCGTTGCAGTTTTTATAGGAAGGGAACTTGTAACTCCCTTGCCTAATTTTTACTTTGGAGAATCGGGCTGTTTGAAAGCTTGCTTGCTGTTGTTATTGAATTTAACTTGAATTAATTAACCAAGTATTTGATCTAAACTGGGAGTGCGTCGGCGCCTATGTCCTCCGCTTTTCCCCAAATCTTTATCGTAGATATCGCAGCGCGATTTCTTACTGGTAAAAAGACCATGTCCAAGATTGTATTCTTTTCGTACACGAAAACAGTGTGCATGTAACAATCGCGGTAATTAGTAACGGCTTACATTGAGATCTATTAAGACGATGTCTGTACGGACGCATTTGAACCGCATGGACTGCGCTAGCTGTCGCGCACGAGAAAGGAACGAGGAAGAGGGACAATTGAATTATAGAACGTTTGATCGCGGAAATCGACAGTCGCGATTGTCAGATCAACGTTCAGCAGTCTTGTTCTTCCCTTACGATCGGATCTTTTTATCATTAAGGCGCGCTGCACCGGTCACCATCCCTTACGCTGTCTAGTCAGTAAAGCGGAGGCTTACCGACCGAATTTCGCTGACCAGTCTCTTGATTGCAGGTACCTGCTATGAGGATATGTCGCGTTGTCTCAGCGTAGTTAAATATCACACTTCTCTGTCTCTATCTCTCACTCGGCGAAAAGCTGTTGTCGCCATACCTACGCTCGAACTCATTGTTTGCCTATCGGCTAGTACACAATGTCCAGGATCTGTGGTTAATCCGCTCTATGACCGCTCGCTAGATACGCCCGGGAAATAGAGTCGTTTTCGTAATCCTCCCCGAAACGAACCGGTCTCACTTTAGCGACGAAGGTAAACCGCCGTCTCACGTTCCGCTTGAAACTTGTTAGATGAGTGTTTTGTGTCACAGAATGCTAGATCCACCACCTAGACCGCTCCGCGTTTTATATATCTCTCAACTGATGGGATTCTGACTGATATCTTAATCCTACTTTAAAAATTGGGTCGTGGGTTCAGAACTTATATATGATTGAAGGATACATATTTTAACTGAATAATTAATATCCTTTTCAACTGGATTAAAATATGGTCTGCTTGATGTAAATAATTATTTGAATACAGGAAGAAGTTTTTGATTTATTGTACAATAATATAATGTATATTAACTTTATATCTAGTTGCATTAACATAATAATGAAGATTTAATTATGATGTATTATATAATTAATGAAATTTTAAAGTATCTATTAAAATTTACGTAATTCTCTGAGTAAATATCAGAATTAGGATCTTTCTTTAAAAAATGTAATTCAGGAGTGAATAAAATTGAAAGACTTATTTTATAACAAGAAACTATAAGTTATGAATCTTCAAAATGTTTCGAGTTGATCGAGAGATCATTGCTTACGTATAATCTGTTTTTGAAAAAAAAACACGATACAAAGAACAAAGCACATTTATCATCATGCTGCAGAGTTTACATAGCAATCAAGTAAAAAAAACCAATAGAGTCTGATTAGATTAGATATATAAATATATATATATATATATTAACAAAGAAAATCAACTGGACGATCTCAGATGAATGATTTCTTTGGTGGTAGATCAGGCTACAAACAGCACGTATGGGGATGCGATAGATTTACAGAAGACACCATCAGTGCACGATTATCATATATGTGAATGTGCAAGTTCCGAGAACTCACGGGTCTACCGTGTGATCTCTGTTTATTAGTGGCAAACGCCGCCCTTCTCACCCGATCATGCATACTCCGCTGTGCCAATCATGATACACGCGCGCTAATAATTTCGTCGCTCTGAGCGGTTCTGGTTCGTTCATAATATTGCATTCCATAGGTGGCGGAATCATGGGACAAACGATAGCATACGCTAAAGAGAGAAAGCGGTATCAAGAATTACCGAAAAAAATAAGACTAACCAAAATGTAAGATCAGACTCCAGCCAATTCCTAATAAGATCTCTTTTCTCTTGGCGTGCTTGTAGAAAACGAATCAATCGATTAATTAGAAGATTCGCCCCGCGAATTATATATCTTACTCCGTAGCTATTTTTTTTGCTATCTTCATAAAGAGAGAAATCGTTTTGCCCTTTTCGCTTATCTACTTATGGTTCTCTCCATAGTACTGGCAGCAAATGCGAAAAAAATACGAAGACTCGATGAATTTGTGA
Organism: Aphaenogaster rudis; assembly: GCA_003063815.1. Lineage (NCBI taxonomy): Eukaryota > Metazoa > Arthropoda > Insecta > Hymenoptera > Formicidae > Aphaenogaster > Aphaenogaster rudis. The sequence goes on from NJRL01000505.1 coordinate 137,323, forward strand.
TATAAACTATATAATTTGTAGCTTACTTAAACTACTCCACAGATGCTGACATATCCCGCATGTGTGATCACAAATAGAAAAATATCTGTATTTATGGTAGAAGCGGAAGAAATCTGAAAATCTGTATAAGAAGCTAATTTGTAATTACATATAGAGAAAGGGACTGTAAAATTATAACTTTTTTTTATAGTTGCAATTGTCTGCCAGAGCTATGCTATTTTAGGATCGAATAACAGAAGGCTTGGACAATACAGAATCGTCTCGCTTATTGTTAGTGGAATGTTTAGTGCCACGATCCCCCACGTCATTCAAGGACGACAAGATTTAAATAATCATCCCGCTGTCATCCACAGGGCGGACAGGTGTCTTCCGTCTACACATCTGGTTCATTATCCATTAATGCTTCACAGATATGTTACGTCATGCTTTTCCAGCAGTACAATACCAATGTAAAACACGCCGCTTTTCCCACTGCGCTGTTCTCATTCATCCGCTTTCAATGGCGATCTATTTTACTCGCAAGCGAGTTAAATTGCAATACGAAGCACACTATTCTATACAGGATGCAGAGCGAAATATATAAAAGGAATATAGGACGATATCTTTAGATAGTTCTTCAGATGATATATTCTCCCTGTATTTATATGTAAATAGAAACTTCAAGAAAAGTATGCACATGTTAAGAATTACAAGATCTTAACGAGTTCTCGAGAGAATTCTAAAACGTATATAAAAGTATTTACTTTTTAATTCATTTCCTCTTTATATACTTTGTTGTCATTTATTTAATTATTTATTTAATATTGGAAAAGTCAAAGTTGTAGATTAGAATTTTCAATGGAGTCTTTGCTGAAGAAAATTTTACTTCGAACTCGTCAAAGGATTCGTTGTTTCATATATATTTTTTCTTGCATCCTGTACATATCTGTTAATGTTATTCATGTATAGGGTATCGAGAAATGATGTGTACATTATAATGTTACAACAACTGAAATAAATAATGTGCATTGACAGATGCAAGTGAAATCATTAATCGTTTTCAGCCTAAATGTTGAGGAGGAATAAAAATTATTGTGCCTTATTGTGCTTTCATCCGAACGCGAATAAGAAAGATGTATCACTGCTGCTTCTTGCACACGTCGCACAGCACAGAAGCGGATTGCACAATATATTGTCCGGAAAACAGTCCAGTTAATAATTTTATATGACATAACGGATTATCGTGACTTTTTTAATCCATAGACTTTTAAACCGATTTTCAGTCGCTTTTCAACTAGCATCAATCGATATTATTCAATCCATTATTGTATCATATGCTATTTTTATCGCATTCATGTAATAGATGAAACTTGCTCTTTAAAATTTGTTATTAAAGAGACTTTTGTTTTCAGGATTGATTTTTACAATTCATTTCTGTCGCACAATCGACTTTAACTAGATGTGCGAATAGTTTCGAGAATGCAATATACGATGTCCATCGCAGTAATTGTATTTTGCGTGCTGTCAGACATGCTGATTCGAATGACAGTACACCGAATGCGCCAACCATAAATCTTTCATCAAGATAACTTTGGACCGTTTAGATCCTTTCTTCCCAATGCAATGACAATGAGTAAAATTTACAGCTTCTTACAAAAAATAATTGAAAACGTATTTTGTATAATTGAATACATAATAATTTGTCATAATATAAAATAAAAAATATGCATTCGTATCCTATCTTTGACGTCTGAAAATTAATTTAAGATGAAATTTATCCTCTATGGGAAGAACTGATCTTATTAAACGTTCTTCGGTTATCTCGGAAAGGACGCTTACGATTGTTTTTTGACTATTGCCGATCGGCAGCTCTTTTAGGACGGCGAAGCGTGCGATCTCGCAGCCACCCTTGGGCAAGACATCCTTCCCGTTGGAACGATCAACGAGCGTGGGCCCATCCATCTCGCCTGCATCATCGGCATCAGCCAGCGTTCATCAATCAGCAGCGACCGAGAAACTCTGACGATTTGCACGCTGCCGCTCGTTCTTCGAATCGCGGCGGTAGCTCGTAAAGAATGGACACGATTCATGGTACCGTATCCGGTAGTTTCTTTATTCCGTAGATTATTATATTTTGTGATATCTTAAAGATTTTTACGCCGTGTATTCATGATTCACCACAACAGTCTCGCAGATATCTCGTATTAAAAATCTTTTATTCTCCCGTAGATCTTCCATGACGTACATAGGTGTTGTTGTCTCATTTCGTCGTACCTCATTTCGTAAATCTCCTTGATCTATTTTTGCAGATTTATAAAGTATTATAGATACTTTAGACTCTTTTCGATCTTGAACATTTTTAGTTTTACACGAGTGCTAGTTCTTAATGACTTTTGACATCACTTCGTATTCGTTTTACAGATTATATTATGTATGTTAGATCTTAGAAATAATAGATTTCAAAAATATGAGCCTCAATTCGGAAAACTCGAGATTCAAAGATTGACAATTAGATGAAGAAATTAGTGTATACGAGCCGTGCGCAGATGAGCGAGCGTAAATTATAATTCTAAAAATTTTTTATCTGATTCCTGGGGATTTTATTTTGATTATTTATTTATATTCATCATCTTCAATCTGTACATTTTGGAATCTGTAAATTGAAATATTTCAAGTTAAAACATTATAAGTTATAAAATCAACGTTAGTAAAATCTTAGCAAAAATAACGATTAACGAATGTTTTTTGTCTTAACTAAATGTAATTAACATTTAGTTAATTACAAAGATATGAATAAAGATTAAACCGTATTTCTTAAAATTTCATGTAACATTGTTTTTACTTATAATGCGCGTATCAACCAAAATATAAAAATGACCAAATTAATGACGAAACACCCCAGAAAATCAAACGAAAAATTTTTAGACGATTTACGTTCGCTGATCTGCACATGGCTCATATACGATAATTTGTTCATTTATTTCTCAATCTAGTTTTACAGATTTTTCGTTATGTATACATACAAATTCTTGATTCCACAGTCTTGTACTGTCTAAATCCTTAGTTTCATGAATCCTTGTACAGCTACTATATGACTTCTGTTATACGAGCTAGCACGTCTCTCGTATTATTCCAATAAATAAATTCCAATAAATTTTGCTTATATAAAAAGGATATCCAGATTTATCTTTTATATACTTTATGTCATTTTTATATCCCAGTTTATCAGTAATCTCATTTCACATTTACAAATACTTACTCTAAGTACATTCGTTTTCCTCGAAACGCGAGTGTCGCGTTAAGTGACATAAAATATCATTGGAATTTGTTTAGAGGAATAATACATCGAGAGATGAGAACTTGTTGAAACTGTTACCTGAGTCTCCCTGTTGTTATTAAGGAGAAGTAACATAATGTTATCTGTGACACTTAGAGATAATTAGCGTAAGAACTGTTAGCACTCTACTCATTGCCAAATGTTATATAAAGATGTAATACGTAATGCTCTGCAAAGTCCGCGTCAAGTTTTTTCAGGGCTATTTCCTCGCGTGAGATACTCATATTGCTGGCAAGAAAGACAGTCGTAAAATGAAGGGATACGCTTAGTAACACTAATTTGCAGAGGTGTTACTTGTCTTACGCGATTTTATCCATTTGACTTTACGATTTTATTCGTTCTAATAAGATTTAATTTCCTACGAACATTATTTACCCATGAGCACACCGCGGATATATATTTTATATATTATTTGTATACCCTTATTATTAAATTAGCTGACAGGGCGAATATATAAGCGCGTATAATTTGTACTGAAGAAAATGATATAAGACAATATTAATGGGGTAATTTGAAAAATGACAGTGCAATTATTTATAGACGAGAACACGATAATGAGTGAAATAAAAATATTAATTTGAGAAATGAGAAGAAAATCTTTTAAAATCGTTGTCTCTACGCTAATAGATTTGTCCTCTCTAAATCTTTCTTTATATACGATGCAGTACGATTCAAGGAAGTTCTTGAGAGAACTATTCGTGCATTTGGTTGAAAAAGTCGGAAGCGTATTGTATTTACAAGACGAAGCATCGGTGTCTATAGACGCGCGCGCGACACAAGCGGTACAAAGCTACTTCTTTCTTATTACATAGTCGCGTAAAGCTGTAGCTGGCGATGTAAATACGTTAGAGATGTTGTGTAAATAAGTACAATAGTACATTATCTGTGGATAAATGTTAGAAGAAGATTGAGATCATATTTACATGACTGGCTGCTAGATGCTTCGTCGACAAAAGTGTGGCAAGGGAAGTGCGCGAGTCGGAGCTGAGATGAATTGATGCTGATCCCCGATATGAAATTCCATTTCCTCGACTCTATCTAGATCTTTTGTTCTTATGGAGATGCTTCTATTCTCGCAGCGACGATTCACAGAAAGAAGAAAAAAAACATTCGTCTTAACTCCGAATCGCACCGATGTGATGGGAATAGGAGTGACATAATCAACGGTGTTTCATTACGCTTAAATCTATCACAATCAATGTTAGATAGTGGTAAAATCTTTCCTATAGGCGCGATTCGCTGTACATGGTGTCCGAGCCATCGGAAATCCGGAAGTGTTCTATGCTGTTACGTGCTGCCGATCGTTTTCATCGCAAAAACTAACGATCCTATATTCTGTAATCCTTTCATTTTCAAGACTGCGAATTACATACAATTTTAATTTTTAATCTCGCTCATTAAATTATTGTTTTAATCCGTAACTGTTCTAAAAAAACAATTATACCGTATTTTATGTTTTGAGTTTATTATTATTCGAAAAAATTAATATTAATCTTCCTTGATAAATAACGAACTAAAAAAATGTTTTATACTCCCTCTTATCCTGTCTCGCTTTAACCGGTCTGCGCTTTAATATTTTACACCAGTCATATTTTTGTTATATTGAAATTTTTCACCTTAGTTGAAATTGCTATATATTAACTAAGCTGATATAGATAAACTGGTATTGATAAAGTAAAAAGGAAAAGATACGTCATGTTGGTAAATTTGATTCTTTTGTGAATGGAAGATGACACACGGAATGTCTTGCGTCTTTGATTTTTTTCTATTCTTTATCGCAGTTGATAAATACGTGAGATAAATACACATTCACACTTATTGTTAGAAAACCAATATTAAATTAATCTAACGCTGCGATAAGAAATTGTTTCATGCGACACGCTCGGATAACGCTGCTATGACTTCTTTACAAATGAAAAGTATCGCTTTTTTATGCAAGTAAATGCGCAATAAACATTTATATATAACATGTGTGTACTTTTTTATTTAATTTACAATCTTATAAATAGTATTTTCTGATTAACCGGTAATTTTTTTATCCCACATGGGATCCGATCCTGTAGAGGCCGATTAACAGGGAGTCGACTGTATTTAAGTTTTAAGTTATATTACACATATAAATGAGATTAATTAAAATTATAAAGATTAAAATAAAAGACACGGGATATCGCCTTGAGATTAACTTTCATCGCTCTTGGGACACCCTGTAGAACGAAATCAAGCGCGATGAGGGTGACGGAGATTAATTTGTTGCCACCGTATGTCTATCGATGATCCTTTCGCTGATCCATCGTGTTAATCTCCTGATCCTGATACGAGGAAGCATTACGTATTGCTCAAACTGCTATACTAGCTGTGGTGCTTGCATTACGCAAGTTAACATTATCATTAATATTGACTGTTTGTATTGTTGTAATATGGCATGAGAATATATAGTTCTATATTATACAGATGTCTACGTATATAAATATTAAATGAGAAGAATATGTATACATATACAAATTGCGAACCTGGAGATATATACACGAATGCATATATACACTTATGTGCGTGTGTGCGTGTGTGTATACATAATATGTATATATGCATTCCTGCGAGGTGTCCGCAAAGTCCTGCGTCGGAAGGGAAGTTCGTTTCAGCTGTTGCGCTTTTTGGGAAATTTCACATCGTTGACGAAGTAACCTTCCGAAGTTCCGATCCCAAATGATGAAACCTGTTTAAAATCGCGGTCGACGACGAGAATTGCCCGGAAACGAAGAGGGGCGACATTGAGGCGAGATCAATTTCAAGATCGTTCGCGCCAACGTTAGGGCTTTTATTTCTAACGTTACAACAATTTTGCGACTAAGATTGCTTACCGATAATCAAGATTAATTATTTTGTTAACTAGAGCTAAGCGAATCTAAATAATTAGCTTGTAATCGAATCAATCCCTTACGGTTAAGGCTAATTGGGTTACAGATAGGTGTGCTGTAAAAAGTTAACAATAAGGTTTTTCATAATCATTAAAGTTGGATTTAATAAGAACTAGTCAGCCGTCGACTAGACGATCTAGCAACGCGTAGCTAATTAGTGTCTTTTATTATTATTGCTGATCTTATCGACAAAGATGAGACGACGGACGTTATTAGACGGTCGAACGGGAAGAGAGACGAGGATGAATTGAATCACTTGCGCAAAGCAGCCTCTGTGAGACGCACGATTTAGCGGACACACCGTAGGTACATAAGCGACTGCAAGAGATATTTTACTTATATACTATATTGGAGATGGACGATCATTGTACTGAGCGGTAATGAGAATTATATTTTTATTAGTAACGTAACGTATTGTAATAAACTAACTGAAGAATCATTGTTTTGTATTACGCGCTCTCGCTCTAGTGTGTAACAATTGTTTTATATATACATATATGTATATAATGTTGACGATTACGGTCCGACACGGCTTCCCCTCCCTCTCATCCGAGATCGAAGCCGCCGCAGCGAGAAAGATACCCGTTTCTTTTCCTAGTTAAGGGAGGTGATGGAGATGACGCGCTTAGCGGACAAAACTGTATTCCACTTCCTTCATTGGATATTAATAAATGATAAATCTATATTCTCGTTCCTTTCTTTTTTATTGCCGCTATTCGCGCCGCGCGGGAATCTCATATTTTACCTCTTTAATATATCGTTATAATATATTACAGTGCATTCGGAAGATTTTCGAATATATTAAATTATTTGTTTATACACATGTTTCATGTTTATACATGTTACAAGAGCTTCGACATTCAGATCGCGAATTGGAGAATGGAGAGCATCGTCAGGGAGTCCGAATCCGGCAGCAACAACGAGTTCGATTGTCAGGGTAAGACTGTTACGACGCATGCGTGTACGTATAGCATGCATGTGATAATTTAGGCTACGTTCCGTTTCACGCATATGCGCGCATTTATCTATAGTTCATATCACGTAATCTGTAAAAAATGCACGCATATGCGTGAAACGGAACGCAGCCCTAGATTTAGAGAAAACGCATTAACACGGCTTGTAATAAATAAATGATAACCGGATAATAATTCTGCGACACGCTGCTTTCCGTCATAACGAATCTTAATAAATCAATGAAGGACCTAAGACGACAAATGCCGAATCTGATCAGTTTAAGGAAAAGATATATTATTTAAAAGATAAATACCGAATATTCTGAAGAGCGAGTATCATTCAGGCATTAATGTTGAAATTAATAAATATATAAATGAATAATAATCTTGAGAAAATTTTCAAAGAAATATCTATTGAATTATTCAGACACTATTATTTGAAAATATCTAAATATGTGACATTCTCCGTATAGTATACAAGATATTTCCGTATAATATATTCCGTAAAATATATTAAGAAAAGAACTTTTCTAAAACTAATCTTTGTAGCAAGTGATCTATTTAATCAATATCACAATCTAGTGTTTAATCTATAATTTGCTAAATTTATTATTTATTATTGATAATAATTTTATGTTAAAACCGATCTATTGCTGTCGCTAAAAATATGCTATTATAGGTATAAGATGGAAATATTTGTCATTCCGTCGCAGGTGAGAAAGTTGATATCCATATTATGAAAAA
>NJRL01000506.1:41269-53818 GCA_003063815.1 Aphaenogaster rudis
ATCGACATTGTGTGACAAAGTTGTACATCAACACGACAAAAATTTAAAAAAAATAAAAAAATGACATACTTTTTTATTCCTTAAGGATGCCTTTCTTTATCCCAATTAAACTATTATTCCAATATCATTCAGTTTTCTCAAAAAAAATTTTTTTTAAATCACATTTTTTTGCCCGGTTAAACTGGAATCCCCCCTTAAGTCGCATCAAGCTAATCATGTGATAGAGCGCACAAACGTGTTGACCGTCGAACGCACAGTGGCGTCTAAACTTTGACGTTTTCTCTGAACGTCCTCACATTTTTTTAGAATGAGATATTCGCACATAATCTGGTATTTAGAGAGGCTGTAGGGATTGTCTTAATCTGATTCGTTTATCTCCCATTAAACATCCCTCGGAGTTGATCCTGTCTGGAGCGGCGAGTTTCGACATGATACAAAGGGAGAATTGTGGAAAAATTCCGTCCCAAATATTTGTGCGGAAATTCCGCTGCTGACGCGGGCGTTCGTGTGCCGCAGAGGCCTTTATGCGAAACTTCGTTGTTGCATAAAAGCGGATGACAACCCAGCCGGTGGTGGCGCGTCGCGCACATGCGATGCTCTCGTGCCGTCCTAATGGTGCTTTTGACGTGCTCGCATAGATCCAATTACCGGTTTCTGAATTGTTTCGCAACGGAAGCCGCGTTAACTTCTCTTCTTTTTCATTTTTTTATTGCCGTCCCGCAGCACGTAAATGAGCGATATTTAACCGCGTTCCCCATTCCGTTTGGCATTTCGCTGATCGCGTAATCATCTTCCCCCTGTTTCCCCTGAAAGCGGGGGAAAGGCGAATCGCTACTTGGCGTGTCGTGCACGGGAAACGCCTGGAAACGAGATAACGTCCTGTCAGCCGCGATCGAAGGAGCTTCCGTGAAATCGTTTAACGTCGCAGAAAATAATCCGTGAACCTCAGCCTCAACGTCCGCTTGTTGATTATTTTCCCAGACCTCAAACGTGACTAACCGAGGCCCTCTTTTACTTCGGATCGCAATCGTGCTGCCTCATCGAATATTCCGACGACATCTGGCCGACGACGTGACTCGATTATTGAGAAATCGAGGGATGACGAATCCCAACAATACTGGAACCAGATTCCATCTCATGCATCGAGGATGTACTTAGGACGGATACGCCAAAAATGTATAACGTAGCAAAAAAAGTTACGTTAACAGAATTTACGTTAAACATTACATTACGTTAACAGAAGTTACGTTGCTCCTATCTCATCTTAAATTATAAAAATTACACGGAAAGAACGATTTTGCTGAAGTATCTAAAAATTTAGTCAGATACAGATTAGAAAAGAATTATGTTGGACCATTCAAAATAATTATTTTCAAATCAGTATCTAGCTAAATTTTTAGATACTTCAGTAAAACCGTTCTTTCCGTCTAATCAAATCTTCCTCCGTCATTCTTCAAATTTTTACTTTCGCAAATTTTTATATTTGATAGTAATTACTTTCTCTTATTTTTTTTGCATGTAACTTAAATTGGAATTTAAATTAAAGAATACGTACTCGAAACTACAGTAATCTGAAGTAATCTTGAGGGTTTTTGTTCTCCTGGAATTTCGTTGAGTTCGATACTTTCTCTCTCTCTTTCGCGGGGCGCTTTCTGTGTTCTTATACGAGTTACTTGTACGTACAAATCACCGCATACCGCGAACAAGGTGTAACTTCACCGGCGGCGAAACGGGGTCAGTTCGCGGGTGTGTAAAGGCCGTCTTCCAATCCGCGTACTAGACTGCGAAGGTCGGGGCGGATTGCACCCGCAAAGCCCAAGCGAGTGCGGGGCCGCGATTAAGGGTTGGCCGAGCGCCAGTCACGAGGCGCATTATCCGTCTTCGGCGTAGCCCGGGAAATAAATTCACGGCCGTGCTCCTCTCTTTTCCGTTCTCGCTCTCAACGTGATGCGATGGAACGGATACATTTGGGACGGCCCCCCGTCGTGAGTGAAATTGAATTTATATCTGCCGGTATCGGGATTCTAATCCGCATACACGATCGTCGTCGTCGCCATCCTCGTCGGCGATGCAACGACGTCTGATATTGAAAGTACTAAGGCCGGTATTCATAGTCCATTCTTATTTTAAGACCGTCTTAAGTAATGTCTTAGGCCGGTATTCATAGGCCGGTATTCATAGGGCGGTATTCATAGGGCGGTATTCATAGTCAGTTCTTATATTTAAGACCGTCTTAAGCACGATCTCAAGATGCTATACAGTCATTTCATTGGCTGAGTGGGACCTTAAGTCCACCTAAAACCCGATTTAAGACGATCTTAAATATAAGAACCGACTATGAATACCGGCCATAGTCTTCAAGACCGTCTTAAGTAATGTCTTAAGACGCTAATACGGCTCTGTGATTGGTTCATGACATCTTATAAGATTGAACTTAAGACGGACTTAAATAACTATGAATACCGGCTTTAAGATGCTAATACGGTTCTGTGATTGGTTTATGACTTAAGATTGTACTTGAGACGATCTTAAATATAAGAACTGACTATGAATACCGGCCTAAGATTCGCAGATCTGTTGTTTAGGACAATCCTTCCTCAAAACGATCCCCAGGTAAAGTTTGGCACGTTTGATCTCCCCCTGTTTGTCCGAAGCATTATACACGTCCGATGACGTTCGCGTTTACGTCGCTCGATGAGCAATTTCGCCGAGACTCGTGGAGCTCATTAAATTGTCGATCGCATCCCATTCTGCATTCGCTCGGCTGCGATCGCAAGTGCATAACGCGTCTCGTTCGATAATAATAGGAGACGTGCTCGTTTACGTTGCAGCCACCGGCCGGGATGCACGCTCGTCTCTCCTACAATCGTCTCTCTGTGGCCGGGCACAAAAGCGCTCGCCGAATAAAACTCGGCAAACTCATTTCGTTTCTGCGTCACGGTCCGTGCTCGCGACCGATCGAGCCTCGTCATTTTTTCATAGGCGCATATAGCGCTTTTTACCGGCTGTCTCTTCTTCTTGCCCGCCTCGCGTCGCAAATAGAACACGCGCCGTCTGTCTGATCCGACCTCGATTCGAGCTCGGCGACTCCCACCGACTTCCACCAACATCCCTCAAAATTATCATTCCATACGCTCTATCCTCGTAGGGTATAAAGCATACCGGCCGATTCCTAAATAGAATTCGAGTCTGGCTTTGACCCGGATTCGCCCGGCTTCTCTCTCTCCCTCTCTCTCTTTGCGCGCCGCTTTTGCAGTCGGGATTATCGCGTTTCTCGTTTGCAATGTAAAAATATCGCCTCGCTTTCGGAAAATGGTATTCGTAATGAAAGATAAAGCGATCGTAAAGATATAGCAAATTATGGCAGTAAGTCGATGGATAGAATCGATATAAATGTATGCGAATGGATGCTGTAAATTGGCGCATCAGGGAAACGGGGTACGGCGGAATAATTATATAATGGACGTGTTGACGCCACCGCAAACTCGCTGCAACTTGCACATCCGTGTTCCGTCGTAAAGCCATCGAGCTCCGTTTAGAGATTGCCCTTAGGCTTTTCACCCCGGCCCCGGACGTTTCGACCCAGATTCGAGTTCGCCACTCTCTCCCGCCTTCCGAACGCGGGCATCGCTTTTGAACAATTAATCGAGCAACAAGCCGCGGAAACGGACGGCAATCCAGTTCGCGTATCCTCCCGAGGCTTTTCTATCGCCGTAGCGAGAGAGATAGAGAACGAGAAGGGGAGAGAGGGTGTCCAATTTGCAGCCGTGCGAGTTTCGCGGCGCGGCGCGGCGCGACGACGATCGCTCTTACGGCGAGCGTCGAAATTGGAGAAATAATTCACTTTGAGCAAACGGGAAATAAGGGAAGCGATAATCCCGCGAGCGAACTGGAAAATAATCGTGTTTCGCTTCCTCACAATCGGTATCGGGCCGAGCGAATCGAACGAGCGAAACGAATGGAATGAGGTAAAATACGAAGGATTATAAAAATGTACAAGTAACGATGCACAATACATCCGCGGAGAGTTCTCCAACGGATTTCTTCTCGTATAGAAGGTAACTAATGGCGCTATTTATCGGGCAACATGGGAGCTAGTTAACTGTTTCATTCAGTTTCGATTCAGCCTGCGGTGAGTAACTTTTATCCCACGCAAATTTTCTGCCTCATCTCTGCGTAGAAATGCAGGAAAGAATTGCGCGATGAAGTTTTACTGATACTTTATTATCGAATTTCGGAGCATGTTTGATTTTCACGGCACGATTTTCTTCTCGCACAAAAGGAAATTGACGAGGGCTTTCTAACGTTAATACAGTTAGGTATATAGGTCAATAAATGGTGGAAATGCCTTTTTTGCGAAAATAGAGTTGAGGGATGACGACGGCCAGACCTTTTTCTGCAATGCGATTGCGGGCGTCGAAAATCGAGATAAAACACGAAACGTTTTACACGCCGCTCTCGCGGCGTTGCTTCATGTCGAAAGGTCGTGAGAGGAAATGCGTAAAGCCGTAATCACACTACAAGTTGCGGGTCGGTTGCGGTTGGGATTTGACCAATCAGAAGAAAGAATAGCAATCGCAAGCTTAGTGAACTTTGTCCTTATTGGTCAAATTCCAACCGCAACCGAGCCGCAACCTGTAGTATGATTACGGCTTAAGGGGGAAGAGCTCGCGAGAACAGAGATCGTTTCTTTACGACGGCATCGCACACCCGTAATTCTCGCCCGCTGAAGCGCCCACGCTCGTTAGCAGCAATAATTAACGAAGTAGAAGAACACGGTACGGCGCCGACGACACCTGCACACGCGAAATCAAATTGAACGTGCCAGAAATGATCGCGATCGTTAATGGCGAATGTAACACGCTTTCTCTCGATCAATTAGCTTTATTAAATACCGGCCATTGACAGATCGCTCGTTATCCTCCGTGCGAGCACCTTATTCCCGGGTGCCAGGAACTTCCTGAATAATTCCGAAGTTAGCTGGAAGGCCGTGGGAAGCCGATTTATTTCGGCAATTAAAATGAGGGCAAACTTGTACAATAATTGGACGTATAAATTTTACATATTTAGGTCTATTTCCATTTCTTCGTCAGAAAAAATAGAAGTAGATATAAATTATATCTAATATTCTATTTCTTTGTCAGCAATAGAGCTAAATCCTTTGTCATAAAAACCAAATGTCTTATCTTTATACACGAGACACTTTATACATTTTAAATATTATCGTCTGCCACCGCATCTCTTGTATTATTTTACAATTTTATAAATTCTGTAATTATTCTTTAATTTTCCCAATCTGTCATCATTTTACAATTTTATAAATTTTATAATCATTTTGTAATTTTGTCCATCTTTCAGATTATAGATTATGCACTTCGCATGCTTATTTACATCAAATGTCATGCCAATCTTTCGTCGAAACCAAAACGACCGGCGTGCTGCTGTTATCGAGGATGGATCATCGACACAATAATGGAGCCAAAAACGTGCTTCGGTTAAGCGGCGGCATTAAGCGTCGCGGTTGAATTGCACCTACGTCGAATTGCGTCCATTACATCGAAACATCCGTCAAGCGTTTCCTTTGTATCGTCCGTATGCAAAAGCTACATGCACTCGCGCAATAGGTGTGCTGAGATATACATACATAAAAATAAGCATGCACTCACCCAGCTATGCAATACGGATGTACATATGTCGCGCATGGTTCACGCTTTTGAATATTATCTACTGCAACCTTAGCGAGGGAAACACGTTGATTAACGACCTGCCAATTAAGCGGATACTTCTCGTATGTAGACACTCACGTCTTTGTACTTTCTTGCTCGCAATAATACTTGGTTCGACAGCCAGATGTCGAATCGTTACGAAACCGAGCAAACCGCGACTTTAGCAAAATACGGGAAAATTCTGATGATAAAAAAATACCGACGTTATAACTGAGATATTTCTGGAATATTTAAAAAAACAATAAAAAATAAATCTTTTTGCAGATATGTTAGAATGATAACAGAATTGTAGATAAATTTCGACACGAATTAATAAATTTTTCTCTAGGGATCATAAAAATGAATTATTAACAAAACTTTTCAGTCATTTAGAGTCATTTAGAGAGAGTACAGATAAAGACAAATATTTGTCTGCAGAAGTTTATGACACAAACCGATACGTCCGCTTTATTGCATTTGTCGACGAGTTTTTGTAAATAGTACATGTGCATCAGTGCTGTTTGCAATACCTGTCGACAGGTACAATAAAACGAAACTATGTTTATTAAAAAGATGGATATTTTTGTTTTTTAAGTTATTTTCAAATATTTCAAGAATACTTTAACTATATATATGTTTTCGAAATATATATTTTCATTTTAAAATTGAGAAAAGCCGAAATATATACGGTCATAGCGCAGATCTTAGTGCTCATTAATATTATATGTGTGTGATTTTTCTAGTTCTGTTAAAGTAATATCACAATGATAATTTCTTTAAAGTAATATCACAATGATAATTTCTTTACAGTTTTTTCGGGATGAGACGGGGAGGGGGAATCTTACAGATGCTTGTCAGCATCATTGTGATATTACTTTTCTGGTTTCAAGAGCTACGTTTAAGTCCGAAAGTAACGGCGCGTAGTTTAAAAGAACTAGAAAAATCACACATATAATATTAATGAGCACTAAGATCTGCTATGACCGTATTTCGGTCTTTCTCAATTTTAAAATGTTTGATACACTTCGCGGTCTTGTTAATTACATTATATATGTATATTTTTTCAATTTTTATTTATTATCAGTATTTTTACCCGGATTTTGGTAAATTTTATCTTATTTGATCTCTAATGACTCAACATTTGATTCCCGAAACAAGTGGATTAAATATATTTAATAAAATATAGTAAATCAAATATATTTAATAAAATATAGAGATCAACAGATTTCCTGATAAATAGAATGTAATTTCTGTAGTAAAAAATAGTAATCAAATGAAATGATTATCGCGTCTCGTAACAATGGAGCTTAAACAATTAAACTCGAACGCAGGATTAATAAAAGATGCAGAAGCGAGATCTATCGGGCTTGATTAAAAAGTATTTCGCATACATACAATGTATGCACTGTAAAAAAATTTCAAGTAAAATTACAACTATTATAGTGGGTAATATTGGGACCATCTATTAAAGGTGTATATTTACGTACATCAGTATATCTCGTAGATAAAATTATTATCTTATATGGTAAGTAAGCAGCTTGCACAAGTAAATTTACATGTTAAAAGTAGATTTCTAGAAATGTTTTTGTAATAATACATTTTATATATGTATTTGTACAATTTCACATATTAAATTTAAATAATGTCGAATTGTCTAACCAAAAGTTCTTAATTTGAAATTATGCTGCAACGCAAATAAGCTAAACGAGTTACATATGATAGTAAATTTATAATTTTTTTTTATTTGTATAAAATATACTTACATAAAATCAAAGATAAAAGTAAGCCAATGTGAGCCAACTTACGTAAAAATGCAGCTATAATGCATGAAATTATCATATGCCATGTAATATTACAAAAAAAAATTGTACATTTACATAAAATATATAAATTATACTTTTAATCTTGTAATTTTTCATCAAATATAAAAAATTATTACACAATGAAGAGTAAAAAAACTAATTTTTGTAAAAGTACATGAATTTATACATTTCCATTATTAATAGTGTAATTGTTACACTCATTATTTATGTAATTTTACATACTTTTTTTACAGTGTGCACTGAATTGTGCACACGCCAGTGGGCGGATAGTTAACAAATATTGTCGACAACGCGGTGATTTTATTGTTGATAATATCATTGTCGTACCGCGCCCTATTTACCACTGTAAATGTAATATCATTGTCGTGATTCGGACATTGAGTAGTTGCCTTGTTTGCACGCGGTATACAATAATCCTACAAAAGTGTGGGCGTATATCCGTAGACTGTGCATTCAAGATTTAGTGACGCGCGAACGTTTCCGCGAAAACTTGCTAATTGGCGTTGGGAATTAATCCCAAGTTTGGTGCCGACGGGTTTCTCGGTTAAACAAATATCTATAACGCGCGTGTATTGTTGCAGATGTCCGAATGGACACCTTGTACCATTAACCATTACTATGCATTAATCCACTTTGTACCATTAACATTGGCTACGAATACACCTGCGGTCACCTACCAAGTGTTTACAGCGATTGTTTAGGTCGAATTTAGGGTATAGGCCGCGGCCTAAACGCACGGTGTAAACTAGGTCATTATAAAAATCACGGCGCATAAAATCGCAACCTGTAAAAAGCTACGTAAACAAGCGCGCACGTAGAACTTGAAAAAAAAGCACTTTGAAGTTAATATTTAAAGACATAAAAAACGATAAAATGAATATTTGCGCTGTAATATGCGACGGGCAAAACGGATAATTTGTTCTGTTCTGTTGAGATTTTAATCAAACTAATGGCTTCCTTAAAACACACACCGGTGATATAATGTAAGTTAATTTATTACGATAACTCGATCATTTATCCAATATAAGTCCGTTTATTACGCTAAATCGGTTAGTTTAACTAATTCAACAAGCAGTTATCTCTAATTTTCAAACAAGTACAATACTTGCATAGAGACAATCGAATTAACCGCGAACATTCGTAGAAAGGTTAAGGATCCTCTGATCCACTGTCGCGAAGGATTATTTTTAATGGTCTTTTACACTTTAAAAATTTTTCCACTGTGCTATTTCCCTTATTTTACAACAATAACGTATTTCAATCTTTATTTAGGCAAAATAAAAATGTACAAGTAAACACGTTATAATTATTTTCCACACTCTCAATTTAACTTTTCATGTAGTGTATAATAATAAATTAAACTTATAAAATAATTTTATTTAGAATAGAGAAGTATAATAACAATATAAAGATTTACGAAACAAATTCGATGAATCTTTATAGAATAGGTCTTCGCGCTGGAGATGAACTTACTCAAAACTTACTATTGGTCGTTCTGGAAAAAGAAATGTCTAGTCCCTTACAACGCGACCCCTTTTTCCGTGAGAAAGAGTACTTACGAAGAAAGTGCTTATGAAAAAAAACGTACGGAGTCTCGAATAAGATACCGGTAGAACAGAGTGTCTGCAAAACGAGAGAGAATTCGTTATCGGCTGAAGAGTCTTTGGTTTTTAATCGCACCGAGGGATTCTTAATTTATCGCATATAAAGACCGCTTTTTTGAGGTATTATCAATGTGGACGCGGCAAATTAAGCGATTTCACGCAGAAAATTCTACGGAAACAAATCTGATCTCGTTATATCTGAACGCTAATTTTTCAAAACCATACTTCTGCTTTACAATAAAAAATTTTCCTTCAAGCAGAGTTAAACCTCCGATACGAATTAAAGTAATACTTGCATTACATAACTTTCTTATCTTGCATAGAACGCTAAATAAAATTAAAAGTATTAATTCTATTCAACATTAACAAAATTGAATACATTAATGTGCATTAAAATAATTGCTGACATTAACTTTCTTATCGCATATAGGACTCTGGATGTAATATCAGGCTATATTTTATCTTTAAAAATGATAATAATTGGATTATGCATCCGGAGGTTCAGCAATTATTTCTAATTAATGCTTTCTCGAATCGAGCTAGTTCAAACATTGATGTTAATTACAAACGCTTCCAACGTCGATCAACTCGGAATATCCGCCCACTCGTGCGGTGGTTATTTGATGTCGTGCAAACTAATATTATTTGTAGATACATTACAGACATTTCACCAGAACTGTATCTAGCCTGTGCTACGTACGTTCGTCATCGGGACAAGCGTATGTATCTTTGTTTAACCCGTCAGAGTGTACCCATACGAGGTCCCCGCAATACCTACTAGTCTATTCTGCGCTAGAGACGACATTTGCAATTTGGAATTTTACTGTAAGAAAGACAAGGAAAGGGAGAGAAATCCAATTTACATTATAATAAAAAAAGAATAAAAGAAGTATATAAAGTAACGTACAAGGTAAGAATATTTAAGGCGTATGAGATAATTTTTATTTCGTATACGTGTACCGTTCGATTATTTATCGGATTTACTGCGGCTCTTCTCGATTACTGCTTTCACTTTTATGTGTCCAATTATATGTGTCCGTTCAAAGATATCCTCTTTGTTTTCCACATTTTCGTTTTCAACCTGCTTTTATTGCGTTATACAGTTGGCGGTACGGTAAATAAGTAATCGACACCCATTGGAGCCGTAAGTGCGCACTAGGCAGCCGCTGGTATCAATTATTAATGGAAAATATACTGGAAATGGTGGGTGCTTTATCCGCGCTAATGCTAGTCTTCAGCTGCCTCCGTATCGATTTGTCTGGCCGATCCGTTTTGCAATAAATACGGGACGCATGACGATAGACGCAATTAATAATTTACAATCATAAATACGGATACCCACTACGGGGACGTTCCATAAGAGGATTGAAGTCTCGCGCGGCGGATGTAATTTAATAACGCTAACGATAGAAGTGAATCAATTTTAATTCACTGCGTCAGAGCGAATCAAAATTGTCTAGCCTGTGATGAAAAAGAGAAACAATTCTGCACTAAATCTTTTTTTGCGTCTCTTAAGTTCTACGAGGATCGTTTTTAAAGTAAGAACCGTTTCGTTATAAACCAAAGAAAACTATATTCATTCAAATAATTTTAATGTCACTGCTAGATACAACATATGTTTATTTTTCTACGTAGTCCCCATTGAGATTCAGACATTTGTCCAGACGTTGCACAAGCTTGACGATCCTCCCGTCAAGTCGGTCACCAGTCCATTTAATCCGTAAACTGTTTCTTTCACTTCTTTATCCGTTTGCTGCCCAAAAACTCTTTCATTTTTGGGAAAAGCTGGTAGTCGGAAGGTGCCAGATCCGGATTGTAAGGGAGATAGCCAAGTTGTTCCCAACCAAATTCTTCCAACAAAGTCGTCGTTTTTCTCGCAGCGTGTGGTCGCATTCTTACTTTAAAAGCGACCCTCGTATTTTATCTATTTTCTCTGATAGAGTGCACCCGTATTTCAATAACAGTTATTATTGACAAATGATCAAACATCTCATTATTATCTGAGATATTTCCCGCTCAATGTCGGAAGACGTATCATTGGCGGTATGACGATTATATTGCTGCTGCGCGTCGGCGTCATTTAATTAATCCGATACCGAAACTGCCAATCGTCAATCAATGTTCTTCTTTGTCGGGTGGGCATCGGAGACAAGTTAATTAACAAGTACTTCATGGTTATATTGGCTTGACTTTTCATCGGTACTAATTGCTTTCATAATTGCAATGTAATTGAAAATATTGCTTTGATAAATACATAGAATTAGCCTTCAATCTCTAAGGATTCTAATGATCACTTAATTATATAAATTATCGTTAAAGCGCATCTTGTGATACGTAATCTTGATTTCGTAATTTTTAAGTTTATAATTTTGCTTTTATAATATTTTAAGAACCATTAAAAATTATGGTGTTTAATATAAGTTAATATTAATTTAATATAAAGAAACGGATACAAGAAATATATCCATCGCGAAATTAATAAATGATTTTTTAGCAGAACAGCACGTTTTTCGAAAATATTCTGAAAAGGTTATTTTGGTAGAAATTCAAAAGGTCGATTTAAGTCAGTTTGCGCATTGGTATTAATGGAACCAAACGTAGGCAAGCGGTTCGTATAAGGGTCAAGAATTTGAGATCCATCATCCACTCGAGCCAAATATTTGCGGAAGCCTACTGCGGCGATGAGTGAAACTCAAACAGCATTTTAAATTACATCTTGACGACGGAATGACTGTGGAGGGTACATTTTTTAAAGATTCTTATCGGTGAATATTACGTAAAAACTCAATTGCTTGCGTACGTATGTGTGTAGACGGTATTAACCGTCGCGAGATCGTCGGAAAAACGCTTCAAGGAAACCGTGCTTTTATGTAATAAAGCTTACATAATCATTTGCAATAAGAAGAATCTCTTCCAGAGGCTGGAAACTATTTCACAAAAGGATTCTATTGAAAAACGATTTGTTAATTCTGCGAATATATTTTTTGCATTTGCAATTTTTCTGTAGAAAGACTTCAACGCGTTTGTTATATTAAAGGAATATTTCACAAACTTGAAATGACTAGAAGCTTTAAGGGCCCTAGAAACCGCATTTGTCCGTAGAAAGAGATAAAATATGGCAATTAATAAAACCCGGGGATATATTACACTGAGAGAAAACGAAATAGTTCTGGCAACTATAATTTGGCAACTCTGAAATTTAAGTAGTTGCAACTAGTTTTACGAAGTAATAGGAACTAAAGTATTACTGAATAGAGTAGATGTGGCCACTGCGTCGGTTTTGGCCACTTTCGCGATTTTCGTAATTTTTTTACTTTCAAGTTGGCTGTAGTACACGGAAAAAACGATAAGGTTGCCACAACTACAATAAGAGTAACATTTGGTACAGCCACGTCCTGTGGTTGTCACATTCACATT
>NJRL01000506.1:64338-80228 GCA_003063815.1 Aphaenogaster rudis
TAATAATAATCAAATACTTCAAAAGAAAGTATACTAAATGCATCTCACAAGTTTACCAAGAATTTTTTTTTCAGTGTAACGCATATCCGGACGCGTTCTCGCTTCGCCCTGACTATTCTTTTGTATTTTCTCGCCCTTATTTATCGGCAAGAATTTTCGCTGGTCACCGCGACCTGTCGGATCGATAATTAATAGATCTAGCGCATTGCGGGCACACTCTCTCGCGACGCTCGAGTTCGACAACCATAACCACGTGATTGACAGTGGCGGAATAATGGCACCCTGTAGCACGTATGTACATATAATCGACGAGGGATTGGCAACGCGAACGATTAGCAATTAGAGACGCTAAGTGCTGCCGGGTAGACGGCAACCTCGGGATTCATTACCTTTCCGCATGCACACGCTGCTAAGCGAACTAGGTCGTGTGTGTATCGCGAAAAGAAAAGCCCGTTTCAGAAAACGTCGATATCTGAGAAGAACACCCCGCGCGCTTTTCCCTCGAATCGATCCGATGGGTAAGTATGAATTCGCGAAAAATCCGCGTGGAGCATCACACGGCCAGCGTGTATTTTCGCTAGACTTCGATAAACGTTTGAACTTTTGCATATTGATATGCATTTATTATCGTACGAACTGTTATTGTTTACTCTCTAAATTTTTTCGAGTGAATTGAGTGAAAATTCATTCCAAGCGAGTGAAAATACTGCCCACTCAAATTTCGAAGTGGCAGTATTTTCACTCTTTGGAGTGAGATTTCACTCTAAGAAATTTAGAGAGTACACTGAGAGAAAAATGTATGATATTTGGAACTATAATGACATAGTAAATGATTATTAGTTAGGAATATTATTTTTTATAGTAAGTGTTACCATTTATGTTGGTGACAATTACGATATAAGCATAGTATAAGTGACCCATGTAAAATTTTTACCAATAATTATAATCATTTGAAGTAAAAATATAATAAGATAGAATATATGGAATGGGTAAGAGAAATTAACCATTTTATATAGTCAATACAATTAGAATATTTGGCAAATATTAGTACAGGTAACTATAGTTTAGCATACTTTACTATTATACATGGTAATAATAACAAAGCAAATATAATGACTATAAATTTCGTTCACTCTGCTATATTTTGCATGTTTAAATAAACTATAAAAATATGTTTGAGGTCAAAACTCACTATAAAATATAGTGAGATTATTGTTATTCCAACTATTTTTTTTCTCAGTGTACATCTATATTCTATGCGAGAAAAATATTTAGATTAAAAATATTTCACACATCATACATCGCATGATTAATATAAAAAGATAAATTCTCTAAGTTCTCGCGAGATTAGCGAGATGATTGGCGAGTGTTCTATCGTGACTATCATTAGTTCTTCGTTACGGTACCATTTTAAAGTCGCCCCCTCCGAAAATTTACGGTTAATTGGTCGGTTAGTGACACGGGGAGAATTTCATCGCGATGATTGGCGCTTTGTGTTTCGATATTACTTCGAATTTCAAACGTCCGCGACAAAACGCGGACTCGCGAAATCGGATTAACGCGGTTTTACAAAGGGTGGAAAAGGCGTCGGGTGTCGAATATCCGTTCCGGCCGTATACTTGTTGATTTTCGGTAGCGAGAGGCGGCTATGTGGCTAGGCGGCGGCGTTTAACCGGTATGCAAATGCGAGGCGTTTAACGATGTGAGGAACTACAGACGTCGACTGTAGCAGGGAATGATAATGTTGTTACGGCATTGTAATACACCAGCGAAGCTAATCAATACGGCTACTACGGCGAAATTCTACGGTTGTTCACCCTTAAACGTTCACCCGCCGCTCTAACGTCCCGCGATAATTTCTTGACGTCGCGAAGCGATGCACATCTCAACTAAGAAAAAAATATATAAAAATATGAGCTCTTTACTGTCGGGCTGGATCTTCTTTGCCTAATAATATTTTTATTGTGTGAATTTATATACACTTCATAGCTCAGCCAACTTCGCGCCGATTATTTTTCGGACTTGAAACAGTCTTTTTAGCTAGAACTGAAAATAGTAATATTACGTTGAATTAAATTGATAATCAATTTATAATACTAATGATAAAAAATAATAAAGTCACAATTATTCAAGAGGGCTAATAAGCCAAGCCAGTTGTTCGTGCTAATATTATTATATTCTAAAACAAATCTTCATAATAAAGATAATAGAATAATAAAATCTTCTCTTCGCCAGTAAACAAATAACAGAAATAATAGTATGATCGACACAACTGGCTAATAAAATATTTAATTTATTATGTCGACACACTTTGTTCGCATTCACTCTCTGACATCCTTCTGACTATGTACGTGAATTTATTATCTGCGATCCATCGGATCTGTTTAGTTTTTTACTTGTGGCTTATGTATTAGACTGCGAAATTTTATTTTTGTAACTGAGAGAATGGTTCTCACGCTCGTGGCCTTTTGGGGCCACAATTAACATTTTCTAATCGTCACTTGATTATCCAACCACGGAGATTGATTGGGAATGGACACAGGAATGGATTGACTCCCTCTTGGTCTCATGAGCGTTTGGATCTCGATCTGGATTTACTATGTTTCATCTCACTGAGGATGGCTCCAAATGTAGCCAAACGTTCGAATTTTTTAATACACACATTAAACTTAATATAATGAATAATCAATTCGATCTATATATTTACCTACTATTTTAATTGTTAAGATAAAAAATTACACGTCGGAAGGATATTATGTGTTTTTACTTTTCTTAGGGGAAATGGACACTCGCATTGTTAAAGATTAAAAATCCAGAGATGTGGCGAGTTAAGATTTGGAGACGCAAATGAATAACGGTATCTTGTTCGTCGCTCGAGCTCAAGTAGGTCGTATGTTAGTGGAAATTTTAAGTTCACAGGTTAATCAGAGAGACGTGTGACATTAAATCTCGTAGATGAAAGGAAGGCCCCTACGACAACCTGCATAAATTTCCATATGTGCGCGGGCGCGTGTCATTTCCCCAGTGTCTCGCTTATGCATTAGCGCATTAATATCGCTAATCGATTCGATACGGCAGTTAATAATGCCTGGTATAATGCGCGCGCGTTCACGGGTATTTCCGCGAGAATTATTGTTACCTGCCGGTTAATAATCGAGGAGCTCGGGAGAAATCTGAGAGACACTCGCGGCGCGGCTAATGTGTGTACATACGGCTGCAGATTTTCCATGTCGAGAGGGAGGCCTTACAACGCAACCCTGAACTCACGAGATCGATCCGGCCAGCCGGTTAACGCCAGCCGCGAAAGAGACGGGCCCCGCGATAAAAGCGTGTGAAATTTTATTAAGAGGCCGGGGTATACTATCGCGAGGACGCATCGATCATTTACAGATTTATCGCAATCGCCGGACAATAAATCAAGCTGCTACGTGATTACTCGGACATCAGAATCCGAGAGAGATTAAGGAGAGATATCTGATGAGCACTTAAATACGTCTTCGTCCACTTTTTCTCTCTTTTTTTCAGACATCCGTCGAATCTCAGAACGATTGAATATTTAATGCATGCTGAGAGAATAACTGTTACTGCTTAGATTCAGCGAATGAAATAAGCAATGACGGTCGAGTAACGATTAAAGGTCGAGATCGATAATTCATGAATTGAGCCAAAACCGTCACCGCCATTTAACAGACGAATTAGGTGATTGAAATTAGAATAATTAAATTGCAGTCTGTCCTTTATATTACGACGGGAGATCCGTGTAAATGGGGCCCAAAATTGGCCGAGGCTATAATTAACAATTGTCGTATTTTACGCTGCACGTGACACTTATTTCCGAACGCAGAGGAGCCCGCTTTTAGACATATTCGCCATTTCGTCAAATGAGTCCTCGTCGAAGCGCGGAATCACGGACTCGCGAAGTAGAATCGGAGTAGAATCGTACTTTCGTACACCTCTCAGCTATATTAATAGCAGCTCGCAATATCGAGTTATCATTGTCCCGTCCACCCTCCTCCTTATTTTACTCGGGCGCGCTATTTTCAGGCGAACGCTAAAGACGGCGCAAACCGGGCGAAATTGGGTCAAGTACGAAGCGCGTCACGTCACGTCACGTTCGAGTCGACGTGTACGGCAACCGCTACGTACACGGGAATTAAATAATCCGTAAATACACACACCGTTAAAGTATACTCTGGATGCGGGGGTGAAGAGAGAGAAAGAGAGAGAGCGAGAGACGCGTTTCCTCGTCGCGAATTCGCGAGACTGCATTCTGCGCATATGATTCCAGTTTGCGCTCGGCCAAGCAGTAACGATGTTAATACGACGGAGATGAAACGTACGTGGATGCGAGAGAGGAATTCGAGATTCACAGACGACAATGGGAAATTGCTACTCTTGAAATTAATATGCCGTCGAGTCTCATTTCGTGCGCATGATATAAAATCTTAATTCCGCAAGCAGATCCCGATGCCGATCTCGTCGCTGAACGCTTTTTACCGATTTCCTCACGCATACAGACTCGAATCGATTGTTACACGCTTGGAAATTGTTCGCGGAGAATTCGATTCTGCCATTGTTGCGATATCATTACGAAATGCGAAAACGTGACTGCCGTCGAATCGTCGGCGACGTAAATGTCGCCGGGAGACGGGGCGGAAAAAGAAGTAGTAAAAGTAGCCGATATCGCAGACTCGTATGCACACTCGACGATAGGGATTAGCGAGCATCGTGAACGCCAACGGGCGTATCTAATTCACTCTTGTTTGAGACAGAGACCCTATAATAAGAGTCAGGACATGTAACAGCCACTTTTGATTGGTCCGCCAGTTTTGTCAAAAACAAGAGAAACAGAAAGAGAAAGAGATAGAAAAGAGACAGAGAAAGAGATAGGGAGAAAGAGAAAGCGATAGTGAATGTATATCCTTCTCTCTCGCAGGATTTTGACAAAACCGCGACGTGTCCTGACTCTTATTAGAGGGTTTCTAGTTTGAGACAGTAGCGGACGCACTCTGACGGCGACTTAATTTAAAGCGTTTGGCGACGACTGACGTCTACATTAACGTAATTGCAGGATCGCTATATTAGACTTTGAACGTCAGGACGCAACGTTGTTTGTAACATCGTCATTTGTCACACGCCGCGCACTTATTCTGCAAAATAATTGCGAAATGCGCTGACGAAGTTATTACATAAGCCGCAACACACAAAACACAGTTCGCAAACGCAGAGAAAATGTATCACGAATTCGCATATCATTCATTTGTTTATGCGAATGCGTGATACGTTTTCTCTGCGTTTTGCGTGTTGCGACTTTGTGTAGAAGGGCCTTTACAGAGAGCGCCGTAAGTTAATACACCAACATCAGAGAACATCATTCCCGAAGAACGCGCCTTGCATGGCATAAAATATTGGGTAGACCCAAAGGTTGCGGTGTCGCGTAAATATTGCACGATGCTTGTTTACGACATATGTAAGGGCACGCAATTGGGCTGAAACCGGAAATATATACCTAAGATACCGCGAGACTTTCGCGGAGGAACGTAGCTTTAAAGTGAATATATTTTAAAGTGAATATATTTTTATTATTCTCGCTATGTTATACGTGAGACGTGTAGATGCGCTGTGAAATCTATCTCACATGTATCATCGTACCTCCTGACACGGGTCGGACAATGCATCCGCTTTCAGCACATGTCAATATAGTATGTCTGAAGGGTGAAAAGGGGGAAGAGATGATTCTCGCGATCCCGGTGAGCTTGTCAGTGACGAAAGTCAGCGATTCGCGCGACAGATGATACATAACGCCGGGGACAAGTAGTACGACCATAAAATTAGGGAGACGCGAGGTATCGATAAAAATCGGATCGTTCGGGTAGACTGAATTAACTTAGTGTTATCAATAATAACCAGAAACTTTAATTTTTCTAAATCGCCAGTAAATAATTAACATATAATAGATTGTAAGACGACTTGACTGACCATAGATGGTATGCTATTTATTACTACGTATCAACCATACGGATTGTGGTCCTCTACGAGTATTAAATTTTAATAATAATAATGCTAACGCATCTATTAGATTCTCTCCCTCTCCCCCAACACTCTCCCATCATGAAAACTATTAGAAAATTTTTTGGCTGAGGTAATATTTTTCGCAACAAATTTTCTAATAGTTTTCGTGTTGGGAGGAGGGGGGAGAATCTAACAGATGCGTTAGCATTATTATTATTAAAATTTAATACTCGTAGAGGACCACAATCCGTATGGTTGATACGTAGTAATAAATAGAATACCATCTATGGCCAGTCAAGTCTTACAATCTATTATATGTTATCAATAATTTTTAATGTTATAAATAAAACTCAGTAACAGTAAATAAAAATTTAAAAAGTTAAAAGATTATAAAATAATTATTGTATCCAATTATAAACGTGCGGTAATTTATTGGAATTAGTGATTATCGTAATATCATCGAGTTTAACGTTCTTCTTTCGTTAATCTTGGGCAATGCACTTTCTAGATAAAAGCTTAGAGAATCACGATATTGCAGATAAACGTTCTATTATGATCCATGTGAGTGGCTACGATTTCTTTTCCGTCGAGTCGGTAGAATGAGGAAACACTGGCAGTACAATTAAGTAAACGAGGTGAAAGAGACGGTTTTTTCTCATCGACAAAGCGAAAAAAGGTTTACCCTTTTAGGGCGATCGTTTTACAAATTGAAGAACAGTCGTCCGAAAAACGAAGTGAATAATTTCCACGCTACGATCAGTCGGTTCGTTTATACATTCATAATGTCTTAATGAACGTTTAATACGGGCAGTTTCCAGATATTATCCGAACAAACTTTGTTCATCGTGATGACCGAGATTTAAGTTTTCAGATATTCTCGTCGAGATAAGTTACATGTTATCGATTAATCCTCTAATGTTTCTTGAAAACGAACACGAGCCTTCGCTTAACGCTTCGTCAAATCTTTTTGATATTAGAGCAATATAATTAAAACAGTATTGAAACAGTAAAATACGATATTTAATATGAAAAGCGTCAATGAGTATCCTGACATTATTGTTACATTTTATGTAAATATGTTTAGAGTGGTTATTAATTATTTTATTTAGGTAAATGCATTTATTCGAGAGATAAACAACAACATTTTCGATCTTTCTGTAATTCGTTAATTGACCTAATTAACGATTAATTTGATGTCCTTTGCTGTCCTACATCAAAGCGGACATTAGTCACATTTTGTGTATAATATTCCAAACCCTCGAATCAATCCACACGGAAAAAACGATATGGTTGCCACAACCACAATAATAGTAATATTTGGTACAGCTACGTTCTGTGGTTGTCACATTCACATTGTTTTGTGTAATGCATCTATATATGTTTGTCTCAACATTCATTTATGTTTGCTGTACCAAATGCATATAGTTGCCTTCACATCAATGTGAATGTGACAACCACAGGACGTGGTTGTACCAAATATTACTATTATTGTGGTTGTGGCAACCTTATCGTTTTTTCCGTGCACGCTTACGATTAGCAGGCTATATTTTCAAAGTCTCCACACTGAGAAAAAAAATTGGTTGAACGGATTAAATTTGTATTGTTGTTGATCCAATGGTTGATTCAACAATTATTAAGTTGCATTAAAAATGGTATAGTTCATTTATGTCAACCATCAAAATTTTTTAATCAAGAATTAGTTAATTCAACAATTGTTCAGTTACCAACTAATGTTTAATTGAACGTATCGGACTAAATATTTTAGTTGAATAAAACACATTTTGTGTTTTTCAACAAATTTTTTTTCTCAAAAATATTATGTAATATTTTTCGAATAACAAAATTTAAATGTTACAACAGACACCGATGATATCCAAATAAAAACGGAGCGCTTAATGCTTTGCCGATTTGGACCGCACACAGACGCAAAGGAAGAATTTATATTTCAGCACGATTGCGATCCTAAATGTCGCACTTATGGAAATTTGTTGAAATCGTGGGCCGTGGGTGAATAGTAGTTTTGTATTTCCATATTTTGGAGCCGGCATTACGCGCGTCGTTACAAATATCGTGCCGCAGCTGCGAACGATGAATAATTTAATCCCACACTCCCCTGAAGCTTCGGGTCTCCGAAATCCTGCGCAGTACCGCACGCACATTGCGTACAAGTGAGTCGCGCGGATTTCGCGTTTTCGCGAAAAGGGAATATTCAACGCGCGTCCCCGTGGATATCCGGAATTTCGAACTGTAACGTGATAACGCCGACGAAAATACGAAAAGCGAAAAGCGTGGAAACGCGAGAAACCGTCGGTCGCCAACTTACGTTACGTTGTTGTTTTGACGTTGCAGAATCACGCGATTGTTAATACCGACCACTCTTGGCGCGAGACGGGGGGAAAATGATTCATCGACGAGACACGATCGCGCAGCGAACGACGCGCGTGGAATTCCGCGATAAGGGTGAGAGTGTGCCTCGTCGTGCACATGCGATCGGTATTTTCAGGCTCTCCCGGAACCTTTACATTCTCAAGGCGTCGAGAAGTAGTTCTTCTGATGCAAAAATAGGAGCCCAAGGGTGCACGTCGAGACCCTTGCGTTCGTTGCCGTATCTCGAGACGATAAGCTATCGCAGAAATGAGAAACACGCTTCGCTTGCATCTACTTACGAGTCCTCAAATCTGCAGATCTTATTATTTTTTTTTTTTACAACAAATTACTGAGTTCGCTTGGCGTTAAGGCCGAAACGAGATCGAGTCGGTCGACCGCGTCTTCTTAACATTCAGCACCGAATGCCTCTTGGTAATGAAGCTTGGACTTAATATCTGATAAAATTAAGTTCCCTTGAATTTAAATGAACGGGAAAGTTTTGTTATTTAATTGCATCGCGGAAAGTTTAGCTCGCGAAAGGTCCGTCGTTTCCCAATCATTGGTTTTCAACGCGAAAACTGTCCGTACCCTGACGCGTTTTAGTTGAGAAAAACTCGACTGTTAATTGGCGAGGAAATCTGTCGTTAAGGTTTAAGTCGGATATTCGCAGTATTTTCACGTAATTTTACTGCATTAGCACCTGTCGATCTGTTTTCATTAAACGTGTATTTTACTGGCAGGTGAAAAAGACTATCGTTCCTACATTTCTTTTATCGTCCACATATATTTGTCGACATTTTCACTACGTCCAGCTATCCCCGCGAACAATGCGGGACTCAATAAAACAATTTTTTTCGGCTTTCCCGCGAATTTGTTCTGTCAATCCAAGATTGAAACAGTACTATACTGTGCTTTGTTCCTCCCTACGTTGCTTTTTTCCATCCAATCAAGTCTTACATAAGTAATTGGATATTTGTCGATGATTATGATAAAGTTATGTTAGTAATTACAAAAATTATATTATTAATTACAAAGTAAATTTTGCGCATAAGGAGTAAGAATATAAATTTTAATTCAACGATTCTCAATATAAAACGATAAAATGCCAGTAGATTAATTTAAAAAATATCGGAAATTTTTATGTTTTATTGCAAATTAATATTTTGTGCGTATATTTTGAACATTCCCAGTTTTAATATTTTAAAAAATATCAATTCATTAATATAATTTCATACAGTAATACACAAATATATATATATATTTAACGTATTATTACACATTAATATTTTTAATGTATAAGTTATTTAAATTTGTTACGAATGTAAAGTATCAAATATAAAACATTAAAATTCCTAATTCCTACGCAAAAGTTATATTATTGTATTGATATTTTATTTAATACTAAATCTCGATGGATCAACATTTATATTTTTATATTTTATGCACAAAGCGTACCGTGTCTGAAATACAATTTTTTATAATCATTGGCAAAAAGGTATCCAGTTATTTTTTTGAATGTAAGACTTGATTTGATAAAAAAGTAATAAAAAAGAATAGTAGAGGCAAACAAGATTTTGTATATATATATATATATATATATATATATATATATATATATATAATTCTTCTTTTATAAATCAATCAAACTTTACAAAGTGTGTCGATTATTTTATTAATTATTATTAAGTGAAATAACGTTGCGAATTCGTTTGAGGTTCAATAAAACAATCTTTCAGTGCTTAAGAGAATTATACAAGTCTAACAAAACTTTACTTCCCGCAAAGAAAGTAAACTTTCTATTTCGAGAAAATATAAGCTAAATATAATGGATTTTATAAATACAACGGAAAATTAAGAACTTCGTAATTCGTTCTATAATTTGTAGACACATAAGTTTTTTTTTTAATTACAATTATATTGATGGACTAAAAGAGATAGAATATATGAAGATACGATTGCACAAATCATAGGATACTCAAAATTGGTTTTTAGCCCAGACGAGAGATCTAACGCCCAAGCATAAGGGGATGTAAGTCGAGATGTAAACCTGCGGGATAGACGAGCCGAACCGATTCATTACCTCGGTTTCCGCTTATCGATGGGCTTCAATTTAACCGGCCTAACTGCCCAATTAACCTTCCGCCCCGCGTGTAGCGCGAGTAAAAACCTCCAGTCAGGGTCGGACGAAGGGAGCGTAGGTTCCACTTACCCTGCCTGTCTGTCTTATCCCGTCTCGTCGCAGAGATCACTGTTCCACCTCCCTTGACGAGCGGCACAAGGAATCACAGTTCACGAGAAAAGATATGCACGACGGACGACGACGGCGACGGCGACGACACGTAGCTGCTCGTGAGCGATCATCCGCGGGAGGGAATTTCTCTTTGTGTCTCCCTGTCTCTCTCTCTCTCTTTCTCTCTCCCTTTCGGGCTCTGTCGAGTCACTTCCGGAACTTCTCTAAGGAGATCCCAATGCCCCGAAAGCTTCGGGCCGGAAGAGGACGCGTTCACGACGACGACGACGACGATGACGATCAAGCCAAGTACACTCACACGTTTCGCGTTGCGCATGTGTATACATATATCTATCTATCTATCCAGCTATCTATATTTATATATATCTTTGTGTACGCATCTCAATGGAACTCACGACGTTTCTTCTTCTCCCTTTCTCCCTTTTTTTCTCCATGTACCCTCGTTAAACTCACTGATTCGCGACAACCTCCGTTCGCGTCGTTCTTTCTCACGATCCACCCTCCGCCCTCTCGCTACCGACTCTCTCTCTCTCTCCCTCTTATTCCCTCTATCTATCTCCCTCTCTCTCTCTCACTCTCTGCAACTAGGATAAAATGATATGTATTCGTTCGCAACGGCGGTCCTCGAAACTGCACAGCTGTCTTCGCGTTTCGCACGTTCACTGGGCCGGCGATCGAGAGCGTCTGATTTCACCCAGCCACCCCCGTATCATCCGTCCGTCTCGTTGGTTGAGATTTTCCTCCCTTGTGCTGGCTCCGTTCCTCGCTCTGTCTTTCTATCTCTCACTCTCTCTCTATCTCTCTCTCTGTCTTTCTCTCGACGAAGACCCCGTTGCACGCCCCCTCGGACAACAACCTTTACTCACTATTATTTTTGCTTGTCTAAAACTAATACGGATAATATACTCCCGGTGCACACGGCTAATATCTCTACACTCGCACGACTACCCCGTGTGCGCTCTAACCCGAGTCATATTTTAAGTACGACGACGCACGGGTGGCGGTGCGACCGTGGGGTTACACTCTCTGCCTCTCACGCTGCCGCCTCCCTCTTGCGCCCCGGTCGGCCGCGACGCGCCCCTACCTGCCGAAGGTATCCCCACCAGACACGCCGCTCGCCCTTGACGCGCCACCCCGCCGAACAGTGGCGTCTTCGGAGGGTTTAACTCCGACCCTCCACCGAGATGTGCGTGCCGCCTGCTTTTAATTTCTATCATTAAAGCAAAATATGACAGGCCATCTTTGTTACTTTAAATTATTAGTAAGTCAAAGAATGTGGGACGCATTAATTTTTATAACATTATCCATTTTTAGCTTTGTTAATTAAAATGGTACATAAAATTTAAAAATTTAGATCGCGAGTTTTCTAGAGAAAATTTTGAAGATGCTTTTTTGATATTTTATAGTAAAATTGGAAAGAAAATAAAAAGAACATTATTCATATGTCATTAAAGTTATAGATATTACATTAATTAATATAATAGGCGAAGTTAATTTTGATGAGCCAAAACATAGCGACACTATAAAGACAAAAAACTGTCGTTAAATATCCCTTGTCCCTTCCTGTTAAGCTCAGTCAACCTTTCTATAACCACCCGGGTTCCTCCGCGCGATCGAAACGCTCCTGACGTACTACCCCTTATTCCCCGTCCGGAAAATCGCAGTGACGGAATTCTGCCGCAAGGTTCCGTGCCTCTAGAATATTTCCACAGTGATCTTTACGTGTTTCACGAAACATTACGAGTTTATTACGAAGACTTGACTGTTTATTTTTAATGAATTCACAGTACGTTGCACGAAGAAGTTACGCTACATTACAACCCTTCGAAGTTTTGCTCGGTAAATGTTTCCCGGTATTGTAGCGCGATACTCCTGTTACTTGCGACGCCCTTGAAATTATGACGACCCATCCCTGGCGAGCACAAGACAGTAACGTAGTCGGAGTATCGCTTTACAGAGAATTATAGTTAAATTAGTGATACTTACGTCACCACGAAATTGCGGGCGTGAGGTTAATGAATGTACACGAGGGAGATTTAATTTAGCAGCGTCAAATTTATTATGCAAACTCGCAGCATATACGCAATTCGTAAGCTGTAACTTTTCATGACATCTGATACGCCGCGTGGAAATACGGCAAAACTAATGTTTACACCGTAACAGCCGCGCAAACGGATCCGACAGCTTTTCCGCCCACATTTCGACGTATTATTGCGGGGAGCGCTACGCTATTTCGCCTCGGTCGAATGAGCCGTCAAAGTTACGACAGCCCTTATTAGCGCGGGGGCTCGTGGAAATTTGTAAGTGCCGTGTTTCATGCGGCAGTTTTTGCGGCCGTTACCACACCGTCACGCTGCGTTTCCGCAATCCCACCCCCTCCCCGTATTCGGTCGATCGACGATAACGTCGGCATTGTTGTCGTACGTCACTGACCGCCACCCCCGCGAGGAATTACATCCCTCACTCCTCCCGCCGTCCACCCCACCTTCTGCGCGCGCCCCCGCCGCCCCCGTTTCCCTCCTCCCGTCCCCCTGCCCCCCAAACCGGGCTTCAATGGTAGCCGCAGACTACTTATGGTATCTAAACGCCCGATGCCTAGAGCGACGTGTCTGACACGGCCCGATAGGTGAATGGACAGAAAGCCGCCTCTATCCTGCGGCAAGCGCCACACCACTAAATCATGCACATCAAAACCGTCGCGGGGACGGTTGCGCGCGTCACATGACGACCGTCGCGAATTAGGGGTGTCCGTACCCCCGCGGCGCGAGTACCGTACTCGAATCCGAGCTCGATGGAGCTACCGATCCGCCTGGATCCGCCGTCGATCTCTACGTTACGCGATATTGTACCGCGACCGAGTTGTAGGTCGCAGACCGAGGGGGATAATTTTAGAGTGGAGTTAACGACGACGGCGTTTCTACGTAGCTGATCCACTGTATATATATAAACATCGGCCAATATTCCGTATGGCCTTTTGTCTCTGCGCGATACATTAGTTCTAACTAATATTTACGGTAACGATCCCACGGATATTAGCGTATTGCAGTCAGGAAAAGCGACTACTCTTCTTGGAAAAACAACCCCCGAACGTAGTAAGCGACTCTCCTGGCGACCCCCAGGCCGCTCGAACTCGTACAATCGCGGAAATTGTGCGTTACCGGAAGTCACATATTTCGAAAGGGTAGAGCGAAAGCGAGAGAAAGAGAGAGAGAGAGTGACAAGGGGCGGGAGGGAGGGAAAAGCATCGGGGCGGCTTACCCCTTCCGCGTCCCTTGGCCGCGAGCTTTCATGAGCTACTCCCCACTCGGGGGTTCGTTTCCCTACCCGGCGGCCGAGGGATTCTCCTATTGACGTACCGGTCCCCTCCGACCCAACCCCGTGAACCCCTCGCCCACGTGCACCCCCACGCGCACCACCGCCATCCCTTCGGCGCTCTATAGCACGGTCTGACGTAACGCGACGTTACGTCAGACCACCCTCGCGGCCCGCTGCTGCAACGGGTGGTCTCCGGACACTCGCACCCTCGCACGAACGGTTCCTCTGTCTTTCTCTTTTTCTCCCTCCTTCCCTCTCTCACTCTGTCTCGCCGTTTCTGCGCGATGGCATTTCTTATCGCCGCGACGCGGTGCTTCTTTATAATCACAAACCCCGCCTTCGCGATGTCGCCCTCGCGAGTGGGACGCGATTTCGCAAAAAAAAAGCGTTAGATGGAACGTTAGATAGGCGGCAACAGGGCGAAAGAGTCTCTCGCCGTGCACGTCATGGGGATCTCTTTTCACGGATCGATTTAAAATCTTGTTCTCCGTTATACCGTCTTTTCGTCTCGGTGTATTTTATTTTATGCTAATTTTACTTTTCGCAGAGAAAACGCGCTGTGTAGGATGTTCGATGTCTCGACAGGAACTCATTATTATTTCGTACAATGTAATTCGCAGCCGACGTGATTGCGCCCCTTTACACCACCCCCGTATTTTTAGAAGCCGGCGGCTCACCGGCCTCTGCATGGTTAGCGGTGACAATGTAATCATTCTAGTAGACTCAAAGGGAGTGAGAAAGAGAGAGGAGGGAAGAAAAGAGAGGGAGAGTTCCAAGAAATTGTCTTATTCCACGTAGGGCAAATATAGAAGAGTCGATTTTACATTAATGAATTCTTGGAACGATCTTAGGGAAATATGCAATAAAAACCGAATGTAAACTCAATAACTTATCCTATTAAAATACGTTCCTCGTTGCACGCGATTTCTGTCTCCAGTCAAAATATATTCTAATATTTTTAGGATATGTATAAAACATATTTACGTATATCTCTTCTAACATTACGATTATTATCAGTTTTTATAAATTTTTATAAATGTTTTATAAATGTTTTACAAATTTTTATAAATGTTTTATAAATTTTTATAAACGTTTTATAAATGTTTTATGAATTTCGGATTATTTTTTGCGAGATTGTATGTACGTTATACGCGATAGATACAAAATTTTGATTTCCTCGATTCACATGACACATATCCTTTAGATTTTAAATTCCATATTAATTTTGAGTTCTCTAACGCCGCCATATTGAGGATCGATATCAATTCTCTGTTTGCGCTTCGAATTACTTTAACTATGTATGATTCACATCTGCATTTACATAGCTTAATTCTGCACAAATGGTATGCGCGGCACAGTTATTAAGCATAATTTATCATTATTAACAATTTGGTGCATTTTAAACATCGCCATAATTCTTTGTAGTACATATCTCAAGGTAGTCGAACAACATATCGTCCGCTGTTTCGAATAAGATATCTGTACGAAAAGTTACGATAAACTTACGAATCTCTAGCAAGTCTATGACAAGATTGAGCAGTCCGTGAGCAGGAGGCGATGAGATGGC
Source organism: Aphaenogaster rudis (assembly GCA_003063815.1). Classification (NCBI taxonomy): domain Eukaryota; kingdom Metazoa; phylum Arthropoda; class Insecta; order Hymenoptera; family Formicidae; genus Aphaenogaster; species Aphaenogaster rudis. The sequence goes on from NJRL01000506.1 coordinate 79,851, forward strand.
GACGCAACACTTTTCAACGTGAACGTACGCATGTTATAAAAATTCGCGACGAACGGGCATCCAAATCGGAGAACGACTTCGCGGGAACTGCTTGAAGGTTGCGCTTAAAGGCAACAGTCGCGAAAATCGTGTCGGTGGCGCCATCTGACATCGCGAGCGCGAAGCCACTCAGGGTCGGTTCCTTCTAGAATTCGAATTCGATCGGTGCACGTAATCCCGACCCGTCCGAATTCATAGGGTGCGTTCCACTTAACGCTCGCAACGCTCGCGAGCATCGTTTATCCTTATTTAACATTTGATAAACAACAAGGATGACATGACTAACCCTCGCGAGCGTTGCGAGCGTTGAAGTGGAACGCACCCAATAGACGTTTCTCA